>JAFBJR010000341.1:738956-834665 GCA_016785285.1 Brachirus orientalis
TTTAAAATGGACAGTGATTTTAAGTTGGACCGTCAAATTGGTGCTGTAGTGAAGTCCAGCTTCTTTCACTTAAGAAAGTTATCAAAGATTAAACATGTTCTCTCAAAACAGCACTTTGAGTCAGTAATCCATGCCTTCATTACATCTCGCCTGGATTATTGCAACGCACTTTACTTTGGAGTCAGCCAGTCGTCCTTATCACGTCTTCAGCTCGTTCAAAATGCTGCTGCTCGTCTTTTAACTGGAACGCGAAAGAGGGAACACATAACTCCCATTTTAGCCTCACTTCACTGGCTGCCTGTGCACTTTAGAGTTCATTTTAAAATCCTTCTATTTGCTTTTAAAACCTTAAATGGTCTTGCCCCGCCATACCTCGCAGAGTTGCTTCATCCTCATACTCCTGCCCGGTTTTTGAGGTCAGCTGATCAGCTGCTCCTACAGATTCCTAAATCTAAACGAAAGCTCAGAGGGGACAGAGCTTTTTCAGTTGCTGCGCCTAGATTGTGGAATGATCTTCCTTTACATATTAGACAGGCCCCTTCTCTGTCTGTTTTTAAAAAGCATCTTAAGACCCATTTTTACTCTTTGGCTTTCAACCCAGTATGAGGCATTGATTTTACCTGTTTTTATTGGTTTTATGTTTGTTTTCGTGTTTATACATAGGTGTGTGTGAGTAAGAGAGAGTATGTGTGAATGTGTATATATATGTATATATATTATGCATATGTGTGCACTGTGTATGTAGGTATGTATGTTTCTTATGCATGTCTATGCATATGTATGTGTATATAGCCCATTTCATCTGCTGCACGGATGTACTGTATATATGTGTACATAAGTACAATCAACAGTGTTTCACGTTTTGTCTATCTTTTAGTATGTTTTTGTAGTTTATCTTATTCTTCTCTAATGTACAGCACTTTGCCTCAGCTGTTGTTGTTTTTAAAGTGCTTTATAAATAAAGTTGGATTGGATTGGATTGGATAACCTTTCAGTTATTTAAAGACATAAAATCGAATGTTTCTGCATTAAAATGTTCACCATGTCTACAGGTTTTCTTTTATTCCAGAAGCAGGTTCTCATGGTCTCCGGTCACAGTATTTGTTTTTATTGTTTTTTTAACTAATTTTAACTGGTTTTAATGTCACTAATCCTACATTTGTTGACACTCGCTCTCTTTTTCTATACAGTGTTGATTTATTTCTTCCATGTGTGACGATTATGTTGCTGTTTCAGTGTTGGTGTTCATGTCTGTGACTTGTACATTGTCTTTCTTGACCAAGACAGTCTTGTTAAAGAGATTCTTTATGTATAATAAATGTTTTATTATAATAAATGATAATAATAAAATGACAAATTACTTAAAAAAAAAAAAAAAACAGCAAAGTTTAACAGAAGAAATAAAAATAAAATAATAGATCTTACAAAAACAGAGTAAAAAGAAAAGCTATATTAACATATTTAGCTTTTTGTTTGAAAATACATTTTGGATGGCATATTTCAAATTTCTGAAACCACAAATGTCTAATGTGTAATAACTGGATGATCAGCTGGATGAAGATTAATTTAAAAGAGTAATATACAGACTAATCTGTTCACCTCTACATGTGTGGGTTGTGATTAATGATTTATACAAGCGAACTCTTTCAAAGTGAGAGTTCCTGGTTCCAACAGGAACAGGAAGACTAATTTATGTACCAACAAGAACATTTTCGGCTCATCGCATCAAAAGCCGTGTTTTGCACTGAGGCCCTTTTAAATTGTGGAGAAACTGGGGCAAACGAAGACGCAGTTTGTTCCTGTTTGATGGTGACGCCTCGTCTCTGCTTCTTATTTCCTCGTCAACGCACACGTTTGAACATGTATGTTTGCGTGTGCTGCAGCAACGGCGCAAACCTTCATATGACACAAAGCAAAGAAATACTTGGTTTATATGAGATAATTCGACATTATCATAGAGATATTTAAATGCGAATGTATTAAAACTGGGCGCCAGTTAATCTCCATGCAGTGTTTGGTCGAATTGGACCCATTTTACAAACTTAAATATCATGTTTTTCATCTTTTTTGCTGAAGGGCGGAGTACAAATGGAGGACTTTTCTTACTTTACATCACATTTAAGAGGATAAAAATGCACCTTAAGGTGAATTCGGTAATACCTCACACTGCGTCTCGTGCTTTTCCTCTGCGGTCGTAAATCCCTGCTGACATTCAGAGGTCACCACCAGGGTCCGCTCTGTTCCCCGCCATCTGCTTTTCCTCTTATCTCCTGCATCGTTTCCTCAAAGCTCTATCCTCGGCATCATCCTCCGCCTACTGCTGTGAGCGGCCTGAAATAAGGATGCAGCTTTCCCGCCTTCTTCCAGCGAGGGACCAGGAAAAAAAGGGGAGGAGAAAATGATGAAGCACAAATCAAAGGCATAAATGAGGTAGAGGAACATTTTTTTAGTGGCCTCTCCAGGCTTTGATGTCATGAAGACGACAGATGTTCTCTGATTTACTTTTCTTCAAAGTTCTGGGGAGGGTCGGGATGATAACGCTGTCACATCCTCCTCGTGTTTTGCTCTTTCGTTGGGGTCAGAACTCTTTGCTGCTCTGACCATCAAAGGAACTGTTTGGTTCAGTTTTCTACTTTCTGCTTTAAATTAACAAAAGTTGCAAAGGATAACAAAATAGGTTGTAAAATAAGGTAGGGAGTGGTCCAGCAGTCAACAGGATCACTGTTCATTGGTCAACAGTGAATCATTATTTATTCCCCATTCGTACTTCTCTTGACTCCTTCACGGTCCCTAAGATCAGCTAGTTTGAGTTTTGCTGTGTGTGTTTGTCTTTGGTTTTGTTTCAAACTTTGAATGTGAGATGGGCTCAACTTGGGTTTTAAGTTTTTAAAAATTTACTGGAAAGTCAACGGTGTTGTTTTTAAATGTGCTTCATTAAGAATGGTTTGTAAAGTGTCACAGCTGTTTTTACAGTGTTCATCTTCGTTAGATTTCCTGACGTCCCACTATTTAGCAGCTATAATGAAGTGGCCTCCAGAGTCCACGATGGAAAACTTTCTAAACTGTAAAGTGGAGAGGTTAAACTGCCAACTAACATCTTCACTGCGGCTGATTTAAACTCCATCGCAAACACTTTTGAGGCCTTATCAACACAGAAACAGGATCTTTTTTCCCTTTTTCATTCTTAGAGCAACAAAATGCGGGATTTAAACCTTTAAATAACGTCTTCAAGATCATTCTGATAGCACTTAAAATTATAAAATGGCCTGCATTGTCAGTGGGAATTCAGATCGGCACTGTGGCACATAAAGAACAAAAAGGAACTACAAAATTCGGCTACTTTACAGAATACTCTGGGGTCATGAGTTCAAGAAATGTCTTTATACAAATTAAACCTGGAAAACGACTCTAAACACGGTAGTACATATGCCCGGCCTGTGTGTGGCGGCAATAAATAAATAAATAAATAAAATGGCGACAACGAACGTAAGAGCAAGGTACGTGGTGCTATGACATCATAGTTTTCTAAACATTTTTTCAGTCTGTTTTTCAGGTTCCCAAATGCCGCTTCCATGTGAATAAAAATCCCATACGATACAAAATGTTTGCTGCAGATTTTACTAAACCCATTTTTGTGTGTACAGGCTTGACATTTTATCTGATAGTGTAGCGATTTTTCCTGGAAAACTCTGGACTAAATGTAGCCTAAAACCGGTTCCATGTGGATCAAAAGCCTTTTGCAGATTCTCTTCAACTCATATTGTGACAGAAACTGACACAAAAGTACCGCTCGTCACTTTCCTCTGCTGTTGTGCATTTGTAAAACTTTATGTACCGACAACCTCAAATTTTGCCTAACGCTGTGATTGGTCGTCACCGCATGTGAGCAGATGGTCGCGTTAGTCAGCTGTCAGTCCAAAACCTCAGTGACGTCAATTTCAAAATCTCTTTCTCCTCATTTATTTCAACAACTCAACTCCATCCACGACCAAAACAAGGGAAAAGAAGCTCAGCGACGGTAACTCGATGAGCCACCTAGTGGTCTGCGGTGACACAGCAATGACTGAAATCTCCATGAAAGCATAAACCGAAGTCGCCAAACTATAGCTGCCAAATATCAAGTGACGACGCCACACTAGCGTCGGCAAAAGTGTTTACGACTTAACCTGTGATCACCAAAGAAATGGAACCAAAACAAACTCACTTTTGTTCATTTGTTGAATATATTATTTTATTTGAACATCATCATCATCATCATCATCATAGTTTAACTTTGAATTTCCCCTTCATTCATTAAAATGATCACCTCTGAATGTACACATACTGCAAACTGTCAAAAATATACAAACAAATGCAGGCTTGTGCTATAGTCTGGTCAAATGTCTAAAAAACAGTGGCACTGGAGAGAGAGACAGAGAGAGAGAGACAGAGAGAGAGGATAAAGGTGGGAGAGAGAGAGAGAGACATTGAAACCGGTAAAGACATGCACAGCGTCATTGTGAGCTCCGGTAACAGTGGTCCAGGTGCGCGGAACTTCCATGGGATCCTCGTGGAAAAGTACGTACGTTTCTCTCATTTTTGACAGTGCATCACAAATCGCCTGCCACTTTATCAAATCCCCCCCCCCCCCCCCCCCCCCAAAAAAAAAAAAGAAAAAAAGAAAAGGAAAAAAAAAAAAAGAAAATGTCACTTGTTAATGGAACTGTTAGGCACATCATTGTTTTTTTATGGTTTTACATTTTCTGGAAAAGTCTGTTGAGTTACTGTAAATGTAGAATGTTTAACAAAAAACAAGGGAAGTAAGGAAAATAAAACGTACAATTAAAAAAAAAAGGAAAAAAAAAACAGCCTTCAAAAATCGTTGTGTACATTGGTACATAATATGTGTGTTAGTAGTGTGTGTGTGTGTGTGTTTACTTCTGTGGTCATGTGAGTGAGTACTTGAGGTGCATTGTGGGTAGTTTGGCTGTGATTGGCTCATGGCGTCCGTTCAGATGCTCAGGTCTTTGGGGTTCTCCTTGTAGGTCCTCTTGGGTTCGGGGATCGTGGGTTTGGACGGTTGGCTGCCGTTGCTCCTCAGCGTGCTGTAGTACTCCCTCACCTTTTCCGCTACGAAGTTGTCGTCGTCCTCTTCGTCCTCCGAGTCGTCCCTTCGGAGGCTCCTGACCGGGGAGATGTCTCGTCCCAGGCTGTGCGCTCGGTACCGCGGCTCTGGCGTGCTGCCTCGGGTGGCGTAGCCGCCCTCCCTCTCCCTCTCCCTCCTCTCGGGTGAGCGTCCCCTCAGCAGGGAGCTGTACCTCTTGTAGGCCGAATCGGATTCTGGAGTGCGCACTCTGGGCAGGGTGCTGTCTTTGTAGTTGTCTCTCAGGCCCCGGGAAGCCACTTCCCTCAGCAGGGTGTCCCCCCTGTAGGCTCTCTCCATGGAGGACGCTCTCTTCAACAGGCTGTCCTCCCCGTACAGGCGTGACGGAAGCATGTTGCTATCGTTCAGGCGGTCCAGAGCCGGCGGCTCACGGAGGACGCTGTCCTCAAATGGGAGGCTGGGTTCAGGAGACTTGGGTGGCTCCTTCAATACGGCCTCCACCCCGTTGGGCTTCTCGTTGCCGCGGCTCTGTCTCTCGGGGGAGGCGTTGCGGCGGTAGGGGTCTGAGGAGTGGGCGTGGCGTCTGGTGGGGGAGTGGTGGCGAGAGCGGTGCGGGGATCGGTGGCGGTAAGGAGAGCGGTGAGGTGAGCGGTAGGGGGAGCGGTAAGGGGAGCGGCGACGGTTGTGACCTCGGTGTCTGTCCGGAGAGCGACCATACCGATGTCCTTGTCCCCCTTGGTGGTTGTTGAGGGTGTTTTCCGCACTGCGAGAGCGGCCGTGCTTCCTGTCAGGCGAGCGGTGGCGACTACGATGATGTCCGCTGGAATGATGGTGGTGGTGGTGGCCGTCACTTCCCTTGCTCCCTCCCTTCTTTTTAAACACCGCAAACGGGTCCTTCCCCTTGGACTTCCTGTCCTTGTGTCTCCCTGTGCTGGTTTTCTTGTGCGGGGAGCTGTGGCGGTGGTTGGAATGGTGGTGCTTGCCGGCGCGGGTGTGGCTCGACTCCTTCTTTCTGCGGGATGGTTGTTGGGGTTCTGGTGGGTAGCTTAACTCCGACGGCTCGTTGACTGGGGGCAGGGCGCTCACTTCCGCAGCGTTTTGTAACCCTGAGGCTGGGTGGGCTGCGCTGCCGTCGTTAGGGCTGCCGTCTGCAACAGAGTACGACAGATACAGACGAGGGCAAAGAGGATGAAACAAACACAGAGACTCTGAGAAGCTCTTTTCTGCTTCCACACGAAGTCATGCTTAATCACTCAGATATGAAGCTGAGGACGTTCTCGATGGAAGCCATTCAGATGTTAATGCCAGCAAAGATGGCTGATTGTTAGATGGCGGAGCAAAAGCCAGCGATCAAACATTAGTGTCACTCACACATGAGAGGAAAAAGACAGTCAGTACGTTTATGTGACATGTCAGCCTGAACTAAAATGGTACTAAATCAAAGTTTTCTGGGGTGGGAACTGTGGAACGTTCCCCGAGCACTCAGTTTGGGTCCATTGGACGTCTACATACATACATACTACATAGTAAATTGTCTCCCAACAATTGACTACTGTATGTAGACGTTGCTCAGGGAACGTTCTACAGTTCCCACCCCGCACTTTGACATGAAGATAATAGAAGAGGCTAGTTCACAGAAGAAGACAACAGCAGCGACAACAACGTGAAAGAAACCCAGGAAATGGTACTAACTAGTTACCAGGTAAAGTTGTTTTGGTTTGTGACGTAGCAGGTAAACTGGAAAACACCCAATATAGTAAAAAAGGGCATATCGCCACCTAGTGGAGAAGCGTCATACTGCTTTTTAAATTCTTCTTTTCCCTTCTGGTGCTTGTTTTTTCTAAATGGTGTAGTAACTAAACTGTGCATGGAAACGTACTGACTGACAGGGTTTTAAAGCAGCTGTTGCATGAAGAGACGCGTTACCCACGACAAACCTGTTCCCAGGTCGACTTGAGGTCAGCCTGGGGTTGAGGCAGAATGGGACGTGGCCGGTGGAGTGACTGGACTGGAGGCCTGATGCGGTCATTGCCAACGTGCTGCTACGTGGTGGTGATGTCGCTTGATCGTATTGATTAGCCATGCGCTTTCATGCACTGACATGATGCTTTAGACACTTTAGGAGACGTTTTAAGAAAAGACAACCCTGACACACAACACTACATTAAAGCAGAAACACTGGCATTTTATCTTAAAGAGTTTCTTCAGGGATTTTACCTCTCAACCATCACTCAGTCATCTGCATAAGCAGCCAACACAGAGCTTTGTTTATTATTGGATTCTTTAAAAGGGATTTTTTTTAAGTGTGGTTGTATGAGGTACTGACTCACAGTCACCAGTCTGAAGCACAGACGCTCAGCAGGGACACACGGAAAAACAGATTAAAGCCACTGAACCAAAGTTTCACCTCATAAAATATTAGTGTGCTTATGTCTACGATATCTCAAGAATATTGTTTACTGATTTTTGTTGTCATTGGATAATGTTTTCCGTCTGGAAACTGAAGTTTGTTTTGCCTTGTGAAAAGCTCCGTCTCCCGCACCAAAGTCCATTGAGAAAATCGGCGTTTTTAAATCACAGCATACAGGATTTGTCGATCCACTGCTGCCTCCGTCAGTGAGTTCTACAGTGTTCACTGGTCACTTTGGCCTTTGAAATCCTTTGCTCAGATTTATCTAAGTAACACAAACTGACCATGTGAGGCAGCGGCAGACCTGCAGCTCCTGTGTCCCCATGAGTTAAAAAATGCTAATTTTCTCTATGGACTTTGGTGCAGGAAAGTGAGCGGATTGCAAACGTTAGTTTCCAGTCAGAAAAGGCAGTGAGATAAAGAAGTGAGCATATCCTTCAGACATTGTAGACGTATGTGGGCATTGATTTGACGAGGTGAGACTTTTTTAAGGAAGATACAATCTATCACGTACAACTACATTTAAAAAAAAAAAAAAAAAACGGGAATTGACATTTTAAGATTGCACCCATTTTAAAAACTAGAAACTATGACATGAGGGAAACTAACAATATCAAAATGGCTGATAATATTTTAATTAAAAGTGTATCTATGCCAGTAAACAAGGACACACACACACACAAACGCGCGCCGACTGGTGCAGACACAGTAATGCGTGAAGAATCCGTCACAGCGGCTTCGGCGGCGGCGACACTGGCAGTGCATCTTAAGGTGAATGGATTTATATGCATGGAGTCGAGCACAGGGACACGGTGATTTGAAGCCACGCCACACATAACAGGATGGAGAGAAAGACGGAAGGTGAGACAGAGAGAGAGAGACAGGGAGACGACAGGGAGGGACAGCTACAAACCGTGGTCTGATTTTGGAGGACAGAGGCCTCCCCCATCTTGTCATTTCTCATACATGCAGTGAGATGGGGAGCGACCATCCCTGAAGGAAGACAAGAGCCCGGGTGCAAAACAGGAAGAGGAGAGGATACACAGAACAGAGGAAAGAAAAAACAAAAGAGCACAGGAGTTTAGATCACCTGGAACCAACGTGTAGGAAGAAAAACAAAACAAAAAAAAAAAAAGGAGAAATTATTGTGTTGATTTTTCAATGGAAAAAAAATTGTGTTTATTTAATCACTGAGTCATTGAGATTAAAAGAGACAGTCCAGGAATTTGCCCAATCCCTTCAGTGGAAAACATCAGTTACAGAGGAGAGTCCTGCACACGCACACACACACACACACACACACACACACCTACAGATGTGGACACAGAAGCAGCAGAAACAGAAAATAAGAACAGTGGGACTCACACATTCACAACGACGGTATATGAAGCATTTTTTTTTTCTTTTTTTTTTTTTTTTACATCGCTGACAGAAATTAATAAAGAAAAAAAGAAAATTACTGTCAAAGGCTGTTCCAACTAAAATGAACAAACAACGATCCAAAAATACACAACTTTACACGATGTTGAATCAGTTACGGCTGACCCGAATGCGTGGGAAAGCCTCGGCTGTTGCCATGGCAACAGACAGGAGGTTACACGTTTGGGGCTGCGCTTTGCATTGAACGTCAGATTTGAAGCAAAGACTCTTCAGTTCTCGACTCCAAGACTCTTCAAAGAGAAGATTAGATTTTGGTGCAGACGGTGATTCAGACGTGGATTCGGGATTTTTGTGTATCGACACTGTGACACCGTCCAGACCTGGTGATCTGGCACTAAGTACAAAAAAAGTGAAATTCAACAGTATATGGAGCAAACGTATTAACAGTATACAACACATGGAGCCGCATCTACTTTTGTAGTTGAGTTCAATTAGTTTCTTTCTCCTAATACACATGACTTAATCCAGCGATGACGGTACTGCAGGTGGGCCATGAAAGGCAATTGTTATTCAATATGAAATGTTTTTAATGCTCAGTTTTGTAATTGAGTTTTGAATTGCTGTAAACGACGTGTGATAGATTTCAAGAAATACTTATAAGGCATAAAAAAAGTGTTATTTTTTTATAATTGTGTTATTTTTCTTTTTATCTGACCGATTTGAAGGATGATTTCACGCTCCAGTGATATTTTGTTCCTGTTAAAAGCTTCTTCATAAGAACCACATGCATGCGTTTAAAGATATGTTCAGAAATGATGGATTATTAATCCACAGTTTGTTTTTTTTTTAGACATGAAAACAATAATATATATGAAAATGATTGATTCTAGTCTGGTGTGTTGATTGGAGTCATGTCAGGTTTCAAAGTGGACCCTGACATTCTTCAGAGTGGGATTGGTTCTCTTAATCCATGTGTCTTTTTCCTGTACTTCTCTCTATGCCGAGCTGCCGTCCTCTCCTTTAATTTAAGCCCAGATTAAAACATGAATTGTGGATCCGATGTATGTGTGACCTAATTTGATGGCAATTTGAGAGTAAAGAACACATGTATTGCTTGTGTTTGTGTCCAGGGATGAGGAGAGGGATCTGGGATTAGGACATGTTTATCGTTTTATTTACATTATTTATTATTCTCATTATTTTTATTATCTTGTTTTTCGGATTCTCCCTCACCAGCGATGCAATTATTCCTGACACAAGGAGGAAACTGAATGTGGCTGGGATCAATTTAAAATGCAATTTAACAATGGGGATCTGGTAACCTTGCTCAGGGGACTAGAACCAGCAACCCTTCGATCACATCTGGTTTCCCCTGCCCTTCATTCAAATAGACAAAAAACTGTTCAAACATCTGTTTGTGAGAGTAAAATAATTTGAGATTATTCACACAGTCACACGGCTGCGACATCAAATTATTTTAACCATTAGAATAAAATGTGGTGGCTACAAATAAATGGATGTATGAGCGATGTAAAAGTGTCAAACAAACCAAGAAAAGAAGAAAATGCGATGTCAGCTGAGGAGGCAGAGTCTCTAATCTGCAGGTAACACCAGGTCTGAACGGGTCTATACGTGTCTAAACAAGTACGAGTTGTGAGTGAAATTGGTATTCGGATCAGTCCGTGTCCTGGTGCCGGTACAGAAGACACATTCTTATCTCAAAGAAAATGACAGTGATGAACTGTTCCAGACAAGTCAATGCATCTCCACACAAATCAAGTAAAAACACACACAAAAACCCTTCAATGCTAATAATGAATTTGTGACTATCAATCAACAATGGTCCAAAAAAAAGTTCCATAAATATTATGGAAAATAGACAATAAAAGAAAAAAAAAAAAAAAAAATCAGCTTTACACTTTTTGACAAGTTCATGCATCAATAAACTTTGACCCATTAATATGTGGCTTCACTTCGTGGCTCTGTACACGGAACAAAAATACTTGATACAAAAATGCCTCTATTCTTTTTCATCGCTGTACAAAACGAGTATATAAGTGGATCCATCCGTTCGCTTCCTGAACGTTTCTACAGTCACAGCTTTTCAACGACAAACAGTGGGCGCAAAGAAAAGAATCCACGGATTGAGTGAGTGACGTCAAGCACGGTGGAGTGAGTTTGTCTTTGACATGGCAAAATAAATCGCATAAAAATTGAAATTAAAACCCTATAAAGAGTTCAGTAGCTTACATTCACCTTCAATAAATACTATAAATAGGTCACTACATCCTGTTTTACCACAGGAAGCAGAGGATCGGCTTTTCTCTTCCTCTCCAAGCTGAACATGTCGACATTACGCCTCAGCCACACGGAGAAAGAAACATGGATTTTTCCAAACTGTTGTCATTCAAACTCTGTAAACAGTTTTCTATTCAGCACTAAAAATCACCGTTTTCCTCTGTGAAGTCCCAGTGGAATGATTTCACTCAGTGGCCAGAAGGTGAGAAGAAGTGACAGTGGGGAAGAAACTGAGAGCAGGAGCAGCGACAAACTCCACCCACAAACAAAAAAAAAGAATAATAATAATAATAATAATAATGATAATAATCCCAAAGCCCAGGAGTGACCTCCACCAGAAAGAGAGCGACACCCATCCACCCTCCCTGGTGGGTTTGTCCCAGCGGTGAGTGAAGGGTCCTGGGAGGGTTTATTTTACTTGGTTCCCCTCTGACCCGCCACTGTCCACTGGGCGTCCCCCGCCTCAGGGCGTGAACATGGGTGAGAAGGGAATGTTTTCGTAGATTGACCCACCATATTCCGGCACAGAGCCGTCGCCCCTCTTGAGCACCAGGTGGACGCGCCGGCCGCCGCTCTTGATGAGCTCGATGGCTCGCGCGTGCTTCATGCCCTTCGTGCTCTCGCCGTTGATCTCCAGGATTTCATCGCCGACCTGAGAAACGAGGGGAGACGGGAGACAGAGTTTAGGAAAACAGAAGTCACACGTCAAACCTCGTGGAAAATGAACAGCAGAACAGCTACGGTACGTAAATTCTGTTTTCAGGTTCTGGTGATGCTGTTATTTTTCGATGTAAAACTATTTTGTGCTGCAAGTTTTCGTCACTCGGTCTTTTTTAATGCATTTATCCTGCTCCTATAATGGTGAAATTAACACCATGCCAATACTGATTTTATTGATATTTTATACTGTCTGTACTCGGTGAAGCATTGATGTGATATTTAAGGTTTTGCAATCATATTTTTCAAGAATCTTTTATCTCTACTTTTAAGCAGACATTTCAAAAGCACAAATAAAACAAATATTCTGCTGTAATAAAGATGAAATAAACACTTTTTATTTATACTCGGGGCTTAGTGAAGTATTTATAGAATATTAGTGGGTTAATTTGATTGCATTAACTTTTACATTGAATGACTTTGACCAGAGTCGGACAATAAGAACACTGACTATTGTATGGACTCATTCCTATCTGTAAAGATAGTATTGCTCTGTCAAGCAATACTATCAGACCCGACTAAGGGAGCAATCATGTGTATGCACAGCAGCAGAACAGAGGTTGATATTAAATGAATAATTTCCTGTGTGCAGCGCAAGAAAGTAGCAACATGACGTCTAAACAATGCCCGGTTGTGAAACACACTTATTTCACAATTGTTTCTATGTAAGAGACGATTGTTAAAGCTCGATTTGGACAGTATGGGTTTGTCATGGAGAGGTGATTGTTGCCAGAGCTTCTCAGTGATTTTAGTTCCATCTGAATCATCACTACGATGACTTTCACCTGGGACAAAAAGGTCCAGAAAAAAACATTTACTCCAGGTAACATTAATCCTGTGCGAATAGACCAGCAGTGAGCATGTGTGTAAATATTCCGTCGTGGATTTTCAAGCATGTAGTTGCTATGAGAGAGAGAGAGAGAGAGACTCTTTATTGTCATTACACAACGGGAATTGCACAACAAAAGTTGAGAGCCGCTGTGACTGAGCGCACCGCCACGCAGCACCTTCTTACTGTGAGGCAACAGTGCTTTAACCACTGATCCACCATGCTGCTGCTGTGTTGATGTGTGTCTTAGAGCCCTGCACTCCCGACGCAAAACGGGCGCGGGCGGGTGGGATGATAAACTGCAGTCCCGCAAACTAAATATGAGTGTAAAGTTAAATATACTAATTATTATTTGTATTTTTTTTTTCCGAGCCTATGAAAAGACCTTTTGTGAGAAAGAAAGCGAACGTTCCCATCTTGTGGGCGGGAGCGGGACTGAAAAGTCCGTCCCACGCAGACCTCTAGTGTGTCTGCCCCTGCGATATGCAGAAGCAGTATCTGGGAAGTTAGGTCGAAGGCGGCGGCTGTGGCGCTGGAGATCAGCAGGTTTGCAACCCCCCTTGCTCTCCCGTGTCAGGGCTCTTATCAGCGCCTCAGTTACTGGGAAGAACCAGAGTAATTATGGTTGTCAAGGGGTCGCAGGAGCTAACGGAGCTGGTCGACCGGGCCGGAGCTGTGGGGCTCCTGGGACAGACGGACCAACTGACCCCTCCCAATTTTCTACAGTTGAAGTGACATTTCTCATCCTGCTTAAATTGTCCAGTAACATTACACAGGTAACTGTTACATGTTACTTTACTCCAGCTACCCATGTAAAAGTTACACACTACAGCTTTAACAGTTTTTCGTTGAAAAGCAGTAACTGTGACACAGGGAGAGGGGAGAAAATAAAACGGGGGCCAGGAAAGAAAAACACTTTCTCCTTCTTCATTCCGATTCTTTGCCTCGAGTTATCTGTCAGCGCCGTGCGAGCACCGAGGGATTTCCACAGGCAGAGTACGGATCTCTCGCTGACAACACTCTCTGCCGCGCAGACAAGCTGCTGCTGCTGCTATTAATATCTCTGCTAACAAGGTGCACAAACGTATGGATTCACATATGAGTGCATGTGCAGATGTGCTAACGTGTTCACACCCTAACACTTCCTAACTGTAGCATATATATATATATATGTATAACAAAAAACAGAGAAACACCATCCATTCTGCATGTATGTGACATGTAAACTCACTCAGGGAGAGAATCAGTTAAACCTGCACTGAATATTCAATCAAGCCGCTCTGGGGCAGAGCCACTAGTTAATGCAATTCATCAAAATAAAGGTTAAATATTAAGAGTTTTCCACCGCGAACATCACTTCAAACAAACGTGGGCTCATTAAAACGAGTCACGCTTGTGCGAGGCCGCCGCGACACACGTTTTCAGTCCAGCGTGACTTGCAGTAAGCACACGCAGTTATATTATATTCCATAAAATAAATGCTGCGTTCCATTTACATGGGAACTCAAAAGTCGTGGCATCATTAAAGGCATCTGTGACGAACCACTGTTAGCAATGGCAGTCAAAAACAACACTCTACATCAGATTTGGTGAGATTAAAACGTGTGGGGGGTCGACCATTCAGCCTGACAGTCTTTGAACCATTAACTTTAAATGCAAATGAATTATTTATTGACATGTTTATTGCAAATGGCACACTTTCACACAATTTCTTCAGACGGAACACAAATAAATCTAAGTTTTTTTTTGTTTTTTTTTAACCAAAATCACTCTTCTAAATTCAAAATATGTCAACAGGAAAATAACAGTTATCTTATCCGAGGGCCATATGAATTTGCTTATCACTCGCTCTTTTGTTTTTCAACTGACCATCCGAATCAAAAAAACAAAAACGTTATTTGATTTTGAATCGAATATCAAAAACCAAACTTATTTCTATTATAGACTCAGATAAAAAATACGAAATGGAAAGACGGGCCGCCGGACCAAATTTGATCTTCATATTTTATTTATTTCCAGAAATGGGCTGGAAGGGGTCACACAAGGGTCATGGTGAGCGTAGGCTACAGCCACAATTCTACTGCCATCTTCTGGTGGAATAGAAAATAGCTTTTTAGTACGCGTGTATTTTCATACGGTGGTGCTGACAGGCTGCATATTACTGATTTTATGACGGAGGCTGCGGGCCAGATTTTGGACATGCCTGCTCTACATGGTGTTTTGTGCACATTAAGAGCGTAGCAACATGTCTACGGTCAAAAATGAAACACTTCTATGTGTACGACTGATTTACTGTGGAACAAGTAACAAAGAAGCGCTGTTAACAGCAAGAAGCATTGTTTGTGTGGTTGCAGCCTTCTAGGAATTGTAACTCTGGGTATGTGAGGCTGCTCCGTGTTTCTGAAATGGAAATCGGAATTCTGGGGGCATCGTTTCAACGGAAACACAGACTACAAACAGAACTCAAGAGAACAGGAGAAACAATCTACAGCCATAATTATGCAGGATCTTATGAGAAATATTAGTAGGTTACCAGTCAAGTGAAAATAAATGCTAAAAAAATCTATTAACAGAAATAAATCATTATAAAAGACGCTTACTCTCAATGAGTACATGACTGCCAGCAGTGACACAAGGAAAAAGCCACTTAACAAAAGACTTGCATAATAAAATCTGCACCTTATTATGTCTACAACACCTTGATAATACGTTCACTGCTTTATTTCTCTGTCAGTCAAACTTTTCTGACTGGAAACTAAAGTTTGTGCTGCTTTTGTAAATCGCTCACCAAAG
This sequence comes from Brachirus orientalis, assembly GCA_016785285.1. NCBI lineage: Eukaryota > Metazoa > Chordata > Actinopteri > Pleuronectiformes > Soleidae > Brachirus > Brachirus orientalis. The sequence goes on from JAFBJR010000341.1 coordinate 754,467, forward strand.
TCCATTAAGAAAATGAGTACATTTACAACATGGCGCATATGACGTGTTGATTCACTGTTGCCTACATTACTAAGTTCAAATGTTTTATCCGGTGATGGCAGTTATTTAAAACCTCTGTTCAGATTAAACAGAGTGAATCAAACTTAGCACACGAGGCAGCAGGAGACCAGCAGCTCCCGTGTCCCTGCCAGCTAAAATCACCGCTTTACTGTATGGACTTTGGTGCAGGGGAGGAAGTAGTTGCCAAAGTTAAGTTTTTAGCTGAAAAATCTTGTCCTAATGGTGAGATAAAGTGGCAAACATATTGTTACGGTATCGTAGACTTAAGCAGGTGAAGGTTTCACAGGAGTAGTCTTGTATTAAGTGGCAAAAATTAGTTTTTCCCTCGTGTCCCTGAGAGTGAGGATCCATGATTCAGGCTAATTCTTGGTGCACAATCAGCACTGGATATGATTATGATTAAGACTCGGAGGTTTAATTTAAATTAAAACAGATTTGTCGACTGTTATTATAATATAATGTATGTATTGTGTGTTTTGGGGAATTAAGCCAAATATTGTTTTAACTTACAATGTAGTTGAATGTATTCCAGTCACAGAGGGACTACACTGATTTCTTTTAATTAAAGTGATTCTCACTGACACTCAGCGCTCATTTTCAAGAAGTGTATAAAATTTAAGATGTATTTTAACCCAATACAACATTAAAGGGGCACCGCACCAATTTAATATTACTTTTCCACACTTTTCAAAAAGCAACAGAGAATCCTGACTTTTCCTCTGGAGTACAGGTAAAACTTCACTGTTCATTGTGTTCACATTTGTATCTTATTTGATTTTTATCCACACAGATTCAGCCTTACAATGCTGTATTTGGAAAATAGGTTAATTTTGTGTGCGCTTTTGTGTATATATACAAAAACACAACTGATGTCATGATGTTTCTCTTGCATTTGCTTCCACACTATTTGTCATCATATTCTGGTGTTTGGAGTTTTTATGCACATGCTCAATGTATTCCTCTCTGTGTTTGGTGCATTTCTGTGGCAGCGTTACAGCACCACATACAGGTCTGGCATGTATATTACAGCTTTTAGAGTTGTTTTTTGGGGAGTTTCAAGCGTATGAAGACATTTCTTGAACCAATACAACGTTCCGTTTCCATGTGGACGAGGTGTTTGTGGAATGTGAATGCCGTCTGCGTTTTGTTTTTACCGTACCCTCATCTTTCCGTTGCGTACGGCCGCGCCTTCCTCGGCTAACCTCAGCACGTACAGGTCCATGTTGTATTCTCTTCCTCCTCTCAGGCTGAAACCGAAACCTTTGTTGTCTCGCTCCAGGTCCACAGAGTAGAACTCGGCATCCTGACACACACACACACACGGGAAAGGGAGAAAGATGCATTTGCACCAAGGTCACTTTTGTGATTCACATTTGAAGCGTGCATGTGTGTCCTTTGAAGTGGTTTTCTATTTCAGGAGCCTGGGACAAATGCCACCTTTAGCAGGAAACTGGCACTTTTCTCTGCAGGAGTGTGAGTGTGTGTACGTACAAGCAAACAAGCAAATCTGTGTGAGGACATTTTGGCTGGTCCACACAAGTTTAACTGGCTTTTTGAGGATTTAGACCTGTTTTTTGGGTTAGAATTGGGTTTAAGTTAAGGTTAGGGTAAGGGGCTAGGGAGGGCATTATGTCTGTGAGTAAAGAATGCAAAAACAGCGTGTGTATGTGGGTACTTGTATTTGTTGCTGAGTGAGGACCAAAAATCATATAAACCCTACAGAGCGAGGACATTTTGTCTGGTCCTCAATTCTTTAAAGGGCTTTTTCAGGGGGTTAGGACCTGGTTTTATGGTAAGGGTTAGAATTGGATTTAGGTTAGGGTAAGGGGCTAGGGAATGTATTATGTCTATGAGGGTCCTACTTGTATTTATATTTTTGTGAGATCCCAAAAATATGTACAAACCTATCTTTGTATGGACGTTGTGACCTTGTGGGGGACATTTTGTCTGGGCTTCAGAAATTTAAAGGACTTTTTTTCAGGGTTAAGACCTGGTTTTAGGCTAAGGGTTAGGGTTGGGCACCCAGTCGTGATGGTTAATGATCTACGATGTGTCCTCACTAAGATATAAGTAAAGTGTGTGTTTGTCACACTCGTACTTTCAGGTGCAGAGACTCTGAATTATTGATGCCTCAGGCTGTAGGTGGATAAAGAGAGAGGACACGGACAGAGGGAGGGAAAAGGAAGGTGTGTGTGTGAGTGTGTGTGTGTGTGTGTGTGTGTGTGTGTGAGTGTGTGTGTGTGTGTGTGTGTGGGGGGGGAGGCTTTACAAGGACGGGCGTGGACAGCTCCTGTCTTCACTCCCCCCCCCCAAATCTCCTCTGCTATCTGTGAGAGACATCTCCACAGCACCAGATTAATTCAGCAGTGAACACAGTTGCTGTTCTTAAAGAAAACAACAACAACAACACGCTTTTCCTTTAAGCACAGACTCTGATACGTCCAACAGACGCAGATGAATGTAAGGAAAGACACCATGGTTTGTCCTTGGGACAAAGTGGCTGTGGGACAAATGGACCTGTGGAAGCTGGAAACAGCTTCAGTAGACGGACGTGCGGAGGTACCTTGTGCATAAAACCTGCTGGGGTGTTTGATGGAGATATGAAATGAAGGAAGTGACAGGTGGGTGAAAACGTCATTCTTACCTGAGTTGAGACTTGTGTCGGGGGCTGGGGTGGAGGTCCTTGTGGGGGTTTAAAGTCAAACGTCTCCTGTTTTGGTTTGGTGTTGTTCCTGCGACAGGAAGGGCAGCGGTGAGTAGAAAAGGTTACACATATGCAGCGTATTAATCTAACTGTTCAACTATGAGTTATGAATACATATTATGTAACATAAATGTGTTTAAAATGGTGATTATAGATGCCTCTTTAATCTTGTCCTCATTCCCTCTTTAGTCTTAGGCTTCATCCACATTCACTTACAAATGGAATTTTCATATAATAAATTATCCAAATCTTCATCCATCTATAAACGCAAAGACTGACTTGATTTTAAAAACTGTGAAGACCACAGACACAACAAGGTTTGTCACAGATTTTCAATGTTTTAATGCTGAGAGATCCAGTCAGTCCACGACCACACACTTGATGTTTAATCATGGAGAAGATTCCAGGGATTTTGGATCTCACAGAAACTCAGGTGATTTAACATGACTTCATTAGTTAGTAGTTGTTGTGTGCGGTGTTTTGTGTTGAGAAACGTAAAAAAAAATTGTGAATGCAGTCAAGGCTGAGAAGACAATCAACTTGGATTGTACAAGTTTGCACGGTTCTAAACAAAGGTACGCAACGATTCCCTCCTTGTTGCTCTGATGTGCCTGATGACATTAAAACCGAGTCTGTTAATCTCTCTCACGACAGGATAATTTGGCCAGATAATCTGTTGAAACCAGCATTAAATCAGAAGGCACCCACGATTGTCGGGACCAAAATCTGGCCAGTATCAAGAGAAAATAAACATGAACCATTCAAATACACTAAAAGTAAACACAAAAATACTGTGTATCACATGACCATTCACGATAACTGGGCGCAGACAGGAAGCAGATTTTCTGCTCGGCACTTGTTTGTAAAAAAAATGTAAGTTTTGCTAAAAAACAAGCAGCTATCTGTTTTTATAACAACCAAGAGAATAATGTGCGTCATAGTGTTGTGTCCAAAATAATATATAATAAATGTAGCAGAAGAAGAAATTAACACGTTCACCCAGGTGTTCCATTTCCACCAATGCCAACCGGAGGAGTTAATGCTGATTAAACACATTCTCACTGGTTAAAAACCTGTTTAACGCGGGACAGAGATGCTCTTTTTGACACTTGACAACCTGCTGAAGACGAATCATTTCATCATTGTTCCCATTTTTGCTCGTTCAAATAAAATGTCAAAACAAAAATTGGTTTTCTGGTGATATTCTGGAATTCTGCACTTAGTATTACTGGTTATTTGTTTTTTTTTTTTTTGTTTTTTTAAGTGAATTAGTGGATTTTTACTCAGGTAAAATGTAAAAAAGAGCAGACGTCAGTTCATCACTGAAGCAGAACAAGCCTGAGCTTTTTCACATGTTTACCTTATTATTTCAAAATGTATTAATTTTAATCATATTTAACAGACAAGCAACACATTGACATGATACGGCAGCTCATTCGTGACAGGAGGTTGTGCGCTGCTCACCTGGCCTCAGGTGCGGCCTGTTGCTGAGGCGTGTGAGTGGTGGTTATGGTGGCGATCTTCTCCGCGTTGGTCAACAAAGACGCGTTTGACGACTCTGAGAAGGAAGGAGCAGAAGAAACACGAGGTCAGGAGGTTTCCATCATTCTGAAAGTGCTGCAGGACATTTGGCAAATAAAGAGAAAAAGAAATGAGAAGAAAAGCGAAAACCGTTGGAAGAATCAATTAGGCAAATTATTGCTTTTCATAGCAGCAAGTAAAATGCATTTTACACACGTTTTAAAATTTAAGAACATTTCTGCCTCCAGCAAACATCAAAACTCTGCTGCTACATTGACAATGTTCCAAAGATATATATACAGTACTGTATATATATATATATATATATATATATATATATACAGTACTGTGCATAAGTCTTAGTCTTAGGCCACCACCAGCTTTGTTGTTCTTATGTCACTTTTGTGATCGTTGGCGTTTAGACTGAAAAGATGTGACTAAAAGTCAGTCTTCTACTATATGATCAACCTGTCAGTGAGTTGAACTTGTGCAACATGTGTATGTAATGCTCCAACATGTCTGGAGTAAACCAGGTATAATAGACCTTTTTCACAGCAGCTATTTGTTGGCATGAAATAGTAGGAGAAACACAGGTTTGACCAATAACATTAGGGTTCCATTCCAGGTTTTAAAGAGCCATGGTTGTGTTATTGTTCAAGTGGAAATGTAGATCACACTAAATATTTGATATTATAGAAGCATTTTCTGAAAAAGATGTTATTTTCAAACTGCATATGTGTTTCTCCATATTTTCAGGATATGTTCCAATAAAGTGATTGAGAAATAATTGTACAGTTTGGTCATTATAGCATTGCTAAAACAACAAATCTAATGGTGGCCTAAGACTTATGCACAGTGCTGTACATTTACACTACATTATAGGGTTTGCAGTCCTCTAGTTAGCATACTTGGTTTCCCAAAAAATCCATATTTTACACACAGAAAACTTCATTGATGTTCATGTGAACAGTGGTGTAGACTCAGTCACCTGCAAACATTAGCTGACCCGTGTGAACCATTGCTAACCTCAGCTTCAGCAAAGGTCACAGACACCAGAGGAAAGCACATGTGATGTCATTGTTTAGCTGAGGAACCATTTTGGTCATTTTATAGTCGAGGCTGACAGACCCTGGCTACAATCGTGGCCAATGGCTGCATTGCCTCTGCTCACCATATGGAGGTCACTTTAAATGGAGGCTCCACAGCCATGTAGTAGCAGGTGTAGAAACAAGTTATCAACGGCTATATTTGCTCATTTAAAGACCACTTTTGCTCAGAAATGTGTGTATACGAGGTTTTTTTTCCTGAAGACTAAAAACCAAAACTGCTGTTTGGTGGTCACTAGTGGTCTGCATTTTTCAAACAACCATCACTGTGTTCTTTACAGGGAAAGAAAAAAAGCTTAACGACTTTAATCTACCAATCTACATTGCATTTTTTTTTCTGAGGCAAATTCTTGAAAAGAAACTCCAGCGCATGTTGAGCAGCTACGAAATTCATTCAAGGAACCTTGAAACCTCACATTTTCTGAAAACACACTTTGCTGCTGCCACCTTGTGGTAAATGATGTACTACTCATTTGGTCATTGGGAAACTGAAGAGGTACGTAAATACATTTAATCTTATTAAGCTACTCAATCACTGACAAAGCATTTTTCCATTTTGTGTGTTTCTAATACTGAATAAATATTGCACTTGCAATATTCCCTCCAATATTGTGATAGCTGCTGCTATTTACTGTATTTTTTTTTTAGTTTGATAATGGCTTTTTTGTGTTTCACCTGGCGTTGAAAAGCTACATATCACTTGACCTCCGTTAAATACTTCTGTAAGCTCTTGCAGCATCTGAAGACAGAAAAGCTCTTGATTATTATGTCTCCTGTCTTTGATTCTATCATTTTGAGTTAACAATAAACCACTCTGCAACTTAAACACTCCACTCTTGGCACCAGAAAGTATTCTTTCTTCTCCGTAATAACCCAATCTTTCTGCTTATCAACATGTATTCCCCTTTATTTGATTACAACTCTCCAGTGTGCTCCGATAAGTCTTCACTCCCTATTCCTCTCACGGTCGATTCCTCTCTCATCTTTTCATCTCCTCTCCTTCCACCAGTCTCTTTGCAGCCTGTTGGATTAACCCTTTCACAGCCAATTCCCCATGAGACACAAACCCAACCGATGGAGCTGCAGTGTGGGTGAAGCGAGTGTCAGTTCAGACTGCGGAGGGAGAAGAATCTTGTCCTTTGGGATTTTTACGCAAGAATGAAATGAACGTTTTAGATTAGGTCTCAAACGACCAGCTGTTGGACCTATTGTTTCCTCTTTCTGCACATTTGCATCAGCCGTTCCTTCCAAACAACTCTTTTCTTTCTGGAAATTAATCAAACAAGCTGCGTTTCTGGCCCCGTTCAGACATAGAGGCTTTAAAATCTGTCCTCTGTGATCCAATCGTATGTGGGTAGCGCTGAGTAGGACAGTTCACTTAAAAGGAGAGTTGCCCCTTTCTGTGACCAAATGAGATTAACAAGCATAACGATTCTTAACGAGTCTGACAATACAGAGGTTTCCGCTGTCGGAATGTACGTTAACTAGAGCTAATGAGGAGGCGGAGTCTCTGCTGCATCCTGAGGATGGACTGCATTCATGCCTGCTCAAGAATGTGGTCACATGTCCTCAAACCACGTCTGAAAGAGTGAAAAGAACATGATGTTGGTGTTATCTGCATGTGTTTGCATGCAGATAACCAGGTCTGATTGGAAACCTCCTTCTACTCATCTGCATATCTCACTCCTTCCGTTCGGCTTCCCCCTCTCTTCTGTTTCTCTCTCCAGCAACTGTTTTCTCTCTGGAAATTAATCAAACAAGCTTCGTTTCTCTCTGTCTTTCCGTTCCACTCGCTTCCCTCTGCCTCTTTTCTCCTCTCTGGCTTAAAAAAAACATTCAAGATGCACAGAAAAGGCACTGAGCTGTTTCTGTAATTTGTCTCTGGCCCTGGCCCGATGTCCATTCGCCCTGAATAGACAGTGTTGGGGGGGTGAGGAGGGAGGGAGGGAGGGAGACCAGGTTGATTCAAAATGAGAAATAGAGAAAGGAGCAGTGGGGAGATAAGCGAAGCAGAAGGGCCGTAGAACATGGCGCACCCCAGGTTGTGCTAAAACAAATGGCACATTATATCACCACAGGTGCACCCTTCGCCCTCCTTTCTCACACAATGGGAGGCAGTGAGGTGTACTGCTCTGTCTGCACCACAAGTCTCTGCTGCAGAGACATAATCTTTAATGAAGGAGCGTATTACCGTACACCAGCAGCCAGAGCGTCACACTCGTCTTCCTCATCACTGAGCGTCAGCACCTGATTTCTCACACAGAGGTGAGGTGAGCACAGCGAGAAGGAGAAGGAGCTGCTCTGCTCCTGACTTCACCTCAGAAGAACCTCCTGCAGTGGTGTTTATTTATGAAACAAAGTTTAGACCAGGCTGTGTCTGTATTTCCACTGCACGTTCTGATGCTCGATTCCCGCATCCGGTTTCTTTGATCGCCTGTCGGTGTAATTGACAAACACCAACAAATCTTTTTGTCCATATAGTGTCCATCTGATTTCTGTCACAGGCAAGGAAAAGATCAGAACTGGTACATTTGCACCCTGGAGTGTAAATGCAGCCTCGGAAACACAACTTAGCAAGCCACACAAGCCACAACCATCTCCCGTCGCCGTCTCCACCTGACTGTCAGAGACGGCGACTCTGACAGTCAGGTCTCTTTGTTTGACACAGACACATTAACTTCCCAAAGAACCATGTCCTGTTATTTCTCTGTGATGCCTTGTCTTTTGTTTTCCCCCTGCATCTCCTTGGCAGAGCAATTTTGGCTCACTGTTCTCATCAACCTCTCCTCAGAAAATAAAAAAAACGCTCTTCAGCCCAAAGAAGTGAGCCGGGAAAAGCAGCGAGCGGCGAACAAATAGCTACAATTTCTCGCAGTGTGCTTGTTGACAGGGAGTAGCGCCTTCCTCACGCGCACTCTCTCACACATAAAACACACACTTAATTAAACAGTATTTGTGAAGAGTGCCGGGGTGATCTGTCAGCATAAAGTAGCGAGAGCTTTTAGCTGCACAGCAAAAAAATAAATACAACAGCAACAAACTTTTGCCTTAAAGCCACTTTGGGTAAGAGAAAACAGGGCAACATACACAGAGGAAATTCACAATCTCACACAAGCAAACAAACACTCAGTCACTCTTCCATGTTTTAACTGAAGGTAGTCCCTTAATATCCTCACAAATTGAGTTTAAGACAGTTTGAAAGCAGTTGACAGAACTGCGTGGTTTATATAACATTACAGCCCTACATGAGCACGAACCAGGAACCTCAAGTCCTGCTCCCCAAATAAATCTGTATCATGTGACATATTCCAACTCAATTATAGAAGGTGTTCCCCAGGGTTCAATTTTGGGCCCCATTCTCTTCCTATTCCTACGTTAACAGTATCTGTCTTTTCCTAGCTTCACTTTCATTTTAACACCTCACAAAATATGCTCTGGATATTTTTGAAATTCCGCTGTGTATCAAAGTTATGACATTAAAAGCAGTGGGTGCTTCCAACTCACCTCCTCAAAAGACCAGTTTATTTAGTCAACTCAAACATGAGTCTATTTAATATTTACTTCATCAAATAACAAAATAAAAAAAATACATGTAAAAAAACAAGGAAGTGGTCAAAACACTTTATTTTGACCACTCTCAATCTCAAACAGTTCCAACTTCACCTGCTGAAAGTGATACCTGGTCTCAAATCAAATGAAAATATGTCTGGGCAAACACCAACATCACAACCCAAAACCATCCGTTCATTCTCTTGGAAGGATTTTCATTCTCTCTGGGAACTTGGACAAAATAACCTCACCTTTCTTCATATCAAGTATGAAATGAGTTAGTTCTGTCTGTTCTTGGTATATTTATAGATCCATTTTGCACCATAAATGTGTTTTAATTGTAAACTTTATTTTGTGCTGAGAAATATTGTCATGAATATTTGTAGTGCGATATTATGACAGAATATTGTGGTCTCATTTTAAGCTTATATAGCCCTTACCTAATGAACAGTCCTCCCAATTAATTTGAATTTGAGACCCCTGAACTAAACAGTGAATTATTTGTAGCGTTTTTTTCCTTATTACTGTTTTCCCCCTGCAGCTTTAACGTCGCTCTCCACTCACCATCTCCAGGAATGATGCGTAGCGTGACCGTGTTCCCGGCCTCCTTGATGAGGTTGACGATGTCAGAGTGCGACTTGTTGGTGATGGAGCATCCGTTCACAGCCAGGATCCGGTCGCCGACCTTTAGCTTCCCGCATCGGTCCGCCGGACTCCCCTCAATGATGCGCCCTATTTTGTGGGGCATGGCCACACATGCATTTCCAGCTATGGTCACCATTCACATGTGATGCATGATTCAATATGTGTGTGTGTGTGTGTGTGTTTGGTGTGTTTTTAGAGAGAAGGAAAAAGAAGGGAAAGGGGGAAAAGGAGCAGAGAAAGATGGAAAGGAGATTCAGGGTTAATTCACCGACAGTCGACAGACAGCAAAAGCCAAAGTCACTGTGAGAAGCTGATGAGGATTACAGCGAGCACAAGAAGGAGTGCGCTTTTCAAAGTGCTCTGCAAAGAAATAAGAGAATCTGTCATACTGTAATTCTCTGTACGTTTCCCGTAAATTGGTTTTTCAAATTATCCACAAGGGAAAGAGAGGCTTGGCGCCGTATCCAGTGTCGGTTCGCCTCCACCGCTTTTCTTCCACACTCCCCTCTTTTTTTTTTTTTTTTTTTTTTTTTAACTAAAAGCTGCTCCAGTATCACGTTTCTCAAACTGGGTGTTGACATATGACAGTGTCATTAATAATTTTTTTTTTTTTTTAACTAAAAGCTGCTCCAGTGTCACGTTTCTCAAACTGGGTGTTGACATATGACAGTGTCATTAATAATGAAAAGGGCTGTGTCGTGATGTCTGCGCGTCAAACACCTGAGAAAATTCAGAGACGACAAACGTACATCAGAGCTGACACTTCAGCTGACACCGCCCCCCCGCCGCCGCCCCCCCCCATCTGCAGTCCGACATCAGTCTCTGCAGAGGCAGAGAGTTCAATCACTACTTTCTCTTTCTCCATCTTACTGTTCATTATTACTCTTTTCATCCCTTTCACTCTTCTTCTCACGCTTCAACTCTCCTGCAAACCCTGTCCGACCCTGACCTCTTCTCCACTTTGTACCCGAATCTAGAGTGTGCTCTTACAATTTTAACAGTAAATGAAAAGAGAAAAAAAAAGTGCTTCAGTATGGGTGGGCCGGTTTCTAAAAGCAATCACTGCTTTCAAATAGAAATCTGCAATTTAAAACAAAGTTATTGTTCTCTGTTCTACACCAAAAATGAAACATTTCAGATCGTTTTGGTTTTATTCTTTCATAAGAGTTAACTATTTTCACTTTCTGTAGCATTTCTTATCCAGTGCCACACTGCAAACACACTGGTGTCTACACAATCAATAGCATTTAATTCTTGGATTTTCATAATGTATGAGATAATTTTTTCCTGAAAGAAGTAGAGCTGAAAAAAACATCTCATTTATTCATAAATCAGAACAAAAAACAGGAAAAATTATCTAATTAATCCAAAAATCTCAGTAATTCAGAAAATTTCAGAAAAAAATAAATAAATAATGAGACTATGAAATTGGCTACATTCACTTGAAAACTAAGTTTTTTTTCCTGAATATATTATAAATCTTTTTTTACCTGAAAAAAAAAAATGTGTTCACTGAAAAACTCCTCTCATTATTTCAGAAAACTGAACCGAAAAAACTGGGCAAAATCATCTAATTCATAAAAACAGAGCCAGAGGAAAAAACCCTTTAGGCTCACGGGGGTACAGTGGTGCCAATTCCGGCTGACAGTTAGTTCAGAAAAACAAAAAACAACAGAAAGAAAAATCTGAAAAATCTCAATAATTCAGAAATTCCAAAAAAAAAAAAAAAAAAAAAAAAAAAAAAAAACAAGATTCTATGTTTTTAAATAAAATTAAACTGAAAGGAAAAAAATATTACATTACTTTGGAAAAGTAGGTAAAAAAATAAAAAAAGTAAAGAAAGAAAGTGCTTTAAGATTAAAAAAATCTAGTTAGGAAAAATAATAAAAAAATTATTTCATTAATCCCAAAAATGGAACTGACAAAAATAAACAAAATCATCCCATTAATCCCATTAACCATTAATTCCAAAAGCTGAACTGAAAAAAAAAAAAATCTAATTCAGGAAAACAACATCAAAAAAGATAAACGTTACTTGCTTTTATAGACAGATACTGATGGTGTTTTGTCTTCGTGCTCCATTTTCAGATTATTACAGTTCAATATTTAAATAAAATTTGCTACACGTCAAATCACAGTTTCTGTCCTTAAATTCTCTGAACCACTGACCGACACGTATCACGTACGCCCTGACGTTCCATCACATATCAAGTCACATCGGAGTTTACGTGTCCGTTTCTACTCTGGTCTGTAAAAAGAGAGGAGCCGAGCGGAGTCTGGGTCTTTTCAGTCGACTGGCGCCGACGGAGGGAAGAGCACAGAGAGCAGCTAAAGCCAGAGAGGTGCGTGTGGGCAGAACGCCACGGCAGCAGCAGGGCTGCGACAGAGTGTGCAAAAGCAGAGCAGAGTCAGTCGCAAGAGAGTCCTTTTCTTAAAGGGTGTGTGAGCTTCGAACATTACAGGGTTTTCTACCGGCCGAGAGCAGAACGCAAAAGAAAACCACAAAGGGATTCTCAGTCGGTGCACGCCTCTGAGCCAAGAAAATAAATACATTATATTCACATTTATCGTTTCCCCCCCATTAATGCGACGGCTTTGTGTGCCATTTAAACTGTGAACGCTGAATAAAGCACAAGTGCCTTATGTAAGACACACTTGGCTTGTGATCAATTATGAAAAGGCCTCGTGTGAGTGAAGAAAAGGTTTCACTGTGTGTGTGTGTGTGTGTGTGTGCGCTGGTTTGATCGGCTCAGGAGAAGCACTTCTTTGAAGAGTGTCGTATTGATCGGAGCGGACTGGAAATAGCCACAGTCTCTGCCGGCTCTCAGGCCGTTCACGGATCAGTAGAAGACCTAACGCCCTCCCGTTGGACAGGAAGATACGGCACATGTGTGTATGTGTTCGCTCCGAACTCTGACAGATTTGTCGGATATTTTCGTCCACTTAGCGTCTACTGAGTCATGTGTTTTCACTGCAACAGAAGGGGCGGATTACAGGTGGGAGTGGGGTGGAGCGTCATGTGACTTCGATGGGCAACTTGAAATATTCCAACAATTAATATTTGGGCGTTACCACGAAAACGGTGTCACATGACTCGTTTGGCGATATCGATAACCTTTTCGACGCAACAACGACAGTAAGAGCTAAATGCTAGTGGCACTGATGAATTCGCAGCACGTATTGGTTACCATGACAACACGTCGTGACAGTGGCAACAAATGTCGGTGACGTTGGTAAACTCTCAACAGGATCTTGATGCTAAAATTTGAATATTCAAACTCATGCTTGGCACATGATGAGCGATTTGTCGCGAAAATGACAGTGACAACAAAGTGCTAGCGGCAGTGCCTACTGGTTACCATGACAACACACTGCGAGAGATTGATGCACAAGTTGAAATATTCCAACTCTGCTTGTGACGCGAAACTGAACTAAACGTCAGTAAAATTTCAACGATGACTAGTTAGCACCACAGTTGAAACACTGCTAGTCGCGCTTCTGACGAAATAGTGGTGTTTTCTTGGCAAAATAAAAGTGATATGCCTTAAATTTCATCAAAGTACACGTGCTACTTGCAGTTTAGCGAATGAGTCGCAGCTGTCGTAAAGTCTAGTCTTGTGACGTCCTATTTTAACCGTAAAATCTCGCACAAGACTCCATTTTGACGAACATGATCAAAAGCTTTTTGGTTTTGGTACAATGGGAGTAATATTTTTTTAATATCTTGAATCTATCTTGAACTGGTCACGTGACCCCCTACATGATTTCCTCTGACATGGTAAATGTGAAAAAGTGATTGTATTACACTTTAGCGATAAACATTTTTATCGATTACCATTGATTTTATTGCAATATTTAGGTTTTGCGCATTTTTAGGACGATGTAAAACCAGCTAATGACAAATGTCAGTGACGTTGGTAAAATTTTAAACGTGATGTAGTAAACAGTAATTTAGTCAGGCAGCAAATTTATCTTGTGTTTGGTGTGAAGACATATAAAGGCAAATGAGGGGAAAAAAGCCAAAGAGAGTGTTTCCTGTGTGGAAAATGTGTTCACAATAAAAAACAGCGCTGCCCGTGGAACTGTTCTGTAACTGCAAACAGAGAATAAAAAGGTGTGGCGTCTCTCACCAAAGGTGGTGCCCGCTTCAGGCCGGGACACGGACGAGACTATGACGAAGCCGAAGCCTTCGTTCTCGCCGCGGCGGATCTCCACGTCGTAGGGCTGCAGGGCGGACGAGGAGGAGGCCGTGGTGGAGGAGGAGGTCGCGTTGGAGGCGGCGTTGAGGGGCTGCGAAGACGCGGTGGCGGCCGCGGCGGAGACGACCGCGTTGCCGCCGCCCACACCTCCCCCGCTGCCGATACCGGAGGTGGAGCCGCTGCCGGAGCTGACGGTGTTGAGGGAGTTCTGGCTGCCCTGCAGGGTTCGCTTCCCCATCTCCTCCGTCAGGCTGGGCGCCTGGTTGCTGCTGTGGTGGGAGGACGCCGGCGATGGAGGCACGTCTCCCTCTGCTTTAACTGGAGATGACAGAGGAGGACACGGTGAGAGGGACACAGATTTACAGGACAGACGTGGAGGAGGAGGATGCGTGGAAAGTGGGGAGTAAGAGGAACAAATTGTTGGCCGAGCAGGTGAGACAGAACAGACGGAACATATGAAACCCGAAGAAGAAGAAGAAAATGTGATTAAAATGCTCAGAAAATGCTGAGTAAGAAGCTGGTGCATCATGAAGTACGATTACATTAAAATAAAATAACAGCTTAACGTGACAATCTCGCTCATTTATCTACTTATTCACAACTTTAATTTACCAAAACATAATGTATCATAATATTCATAAACACCCAGAAGCAAATTATCATACAATTTCAATAACTATAACTCTATAAATTGCATAATTAGACAATTTAGGCAAAACAAGGGATACATATATTTGGATGTGCCTGTTACCCCTCATCTCCCCGTGGTAGCTCCTCCCTCTGCTCTATTAACACATTTATTTCCTCAATTCAGAGATTATCAATTAACAGAAAGGAGATTATGTGAGGGTTAGCACTCTTGCCCTCGCAGGAAGAAGACCCAGGTTCATAATCTGGTTGGAACAAGGGCCTTTATGCATGGAGTTTGTCCAGAAACATGCAGATTTGGGGATTAGGAAAGCTAGACACTCTAAATTGCCTGTGTCAGATGGGATTAGGCACCAGCGCCTCCTGCAACCCTCACGTGGAGGATAAAGCGGTAGATGAGTGAGTGATTGAGTAAGATCCGGCGAGTTGAGGTCATAATTTCCATCAATTTTAAGGATTATGTAAGGTCCTAAACACAGGGGTACCAGAAAACAACTGCTGTGTAGATTAAAAAAAAGATGCCACTTCATGTTTGATATGATGAGAGAAAGAAATCCACAGGGAGAAACGAGCGTCCTCCAATAATCTCGTCTCTGATCTGCTTTCGACAAAAGATGAAGCAGAGTCTCTTGTATCTGGACATTTCATTCCACATTTCATTTCCTGTTCAGCTGCTGGAGGACGGCGCCTCATATCCCCGGCGCTCTGAGTCAGACGGGGAGCAGCGAGGCACTAACGTCTGCCCACTGTCATCGGGCAGAAGGTTGACCTGCCTCTCCATCACATTTATGGGCCTTTCTTTATTGTCCGCTGTGGAGCGAAGCGGAGCCGAGCTGAGCTGTGCAGAACTCGTGATGGGGAGACGGGCGTTTTTTGCAGCCGAGTGTTTCCTACTGTTACACGCTCCGACTATTACAGAGGAGGAGTGAAGCAAAGTGAGCCTAAGTCGAAACCACGGGCTCCTGATAGAAATACAATAGTAACAAATGAAGCCCTTAGAGGAGTAAAGGACGGAATACGGACTGAATAATGTTTGTACTGTAGCTGCAGTGGACACGACGACATATTGGAAACACATAAAAATAACACAACATGATTTAGTTCATAGAATGAACTAAATGAACGAAAGGTCCAATGTGCAATATTCTTCCTCACAAGATACCGGGACACAAACAGAACAGCAGTTCACAAACTTTGAGAGAAAAGTAACACCAGTATCACCAACGTTAAGATACAGTGGTGTAAAAAGGCCGAGCAAAGTCAGATACAAACTTCTCACAGGTAATCTGAGATAATCTGCTCTCTCACCATCCTCCTCTTCCTCACATATGCTTCAGACACTGGTATAGTGAGATTGGATTAAGATGGAGCGAGAGCGTTATTTAATTTGCTATTATTTTTTTGTTATTTGCTTCATTTTCTACACATTCAGGTCAAAATTCCTCAGCTCCACTCTGATCACATACTCCGGTTTACACAGTAGAACAGAACAAGCTGGTACCACAGTTTGAGAACCATGGTAGCAGCAAAGAGTGATGTCTCACTCACATACGAGTACAGGTGGAAATTCTAAAACCTGTAATACGTGAACAATGATGACATGAAACAACAATGTCCAGAATAGTCACAACAATGGAAGGGCTGTTTGGTCGTGGCAGAAAATAGTTCCACCTGAAGGCGACTCTTTGAAAGCTTGATCTTTGGCTACAAAGGCTTCGTACAAAGCAGGTCTCTAAAATGATTGCATTTAACATCATACAATAGATTTGACAGAATAATGGTGACTACTTCTACTTGTTCTTTTATGAACGCTGCGTTTGATCTTCGCGAGACTCTGCTCGATTATTGAACAAGTAGCCTCATCCCAAGTCCAATATGTGACACTTAATTGCCACTGGTTGTCGCCGATGAGCAGGTACTGTATGTCAGAGCAGAACAAAAATGATGGTGACGGCTAACGCCAGTAAACTAACAAGAAAAAGGTCCTGAAAGGAAATACAGCTTCAAGTAATTTAAGCTCTTCATTGCAGAAATGCCAGACCAACATTAACGCTGCTTTTATAATTTTCTGAAGCCTTTTCGCCAAAAAGATGAGATTTATTTTTGAAAGTAAATCCAGAAATATATCTTTGGATTTCTTCCTCTTAATTATTTGTCTTGAATTTGCAAAACACATTGCATAAAGTGGAGAAAAACATGAGTGAATACGACGTTTGCCTCACGAACAGAAGGAAAAAGTCCATTTAAAAGCAACACATTCCTCCTGCCCGCCGATGCTGATACTCTCCAACCCTGAACAACTTTTTTTTGAACCTCCGCCAACAGAAATGTATTAAACGACCATGGGGAGAAGTGGGAGCGCTGACATTTGTGGAGCGGTCAGCAGGTTTTTAACGAGCGAGGCCGCTCGCCTGGTCTTGAACCTTACCGCTGTAGCTGGTTTTGCGTCGCACGGTGAGGTTGACGTGGCCCTGCTTGGCCGCCTGCTGCATCAGCTGCACCACCAGCTGGTGCGACTTGCCCACGACCGCCGTGCCGTCCACACATATCAGCTCGTCGCCGGAGCGCAGGCGCCCGTCCTCGTCGGCGGCGCCGTACTTCACTATGTGGCCGATGTAGATCTAGTTTACAAAGCAGAGGTGCACGAATGAAACGTGCGAGAATGTGAGCAACACCCGCTGCATGCGGTCCTGCTTTTAAAGTGATGTATGAGGAGACAGAGATGAAGGTTTGCACTTTCCTGGATAAAAGACATAATTAATTATGAGTGGAATTCAACGCTGTCCTATTTTTCACAGCAGATATAAAGTTGGCATGCTTACTATAATTTATACTTTACTATTATGTCTTTACTCTTCTTTATGGGCTTCTACATTCGTCATCTGAGCCAAGCTCTAAAGCACATCATATTTTCTCTCCCTTTAAAAAAATAAAAAATAAATAAATAAAAGCAGTGCAGGCCCATGAACAAGAACCGACGACTTGGCTTTTTTTTTAAAGAAGGAAAAGAGAAAGCAGAGTGTGTGAGATGATTTTTTTTGACTGATTGAGGCTATGTTGGCTGGATCAAAGAAAAAAAAAATGTGTTGCAGAAATCACTGATCTGAATTTAAATCCAGCACAGAAGCTCAGAAAGTCACAAGAGGGGGGAAAAAAAAAAACTGGAAAACAGATGCAGTGGGGAAAAATAAATAAATAAATAAATAAAACCTGCCCGAGCTTTGGAATACAGCCTCTCTTTCATCTTTCTTCATTCACGTTACTGAATCTTGTCAGGTTTGGTTAATAGATTTCACACGGGTTTAGACTGAAAACCGAAGAAAGCCCCGGTGCAAACGGGCTGTGAGAAAGTCTGAGTGACTTACAGGTTCACCTGGCTCGTTCCCCCCGAGGATCCTGAAACCGAAACCTGTGTCCTTCCTCCACAGGAAGATGTCTTGCTCCTGGAAGTCTGGAACTATAAAAAAATCATATATGAATTAATTTCAGCAGAAAGGCTCAGAGGAGTTTTCCTGTCCCTGCACCAGACAGTACCAATATGTCATCAGAATTAAACCCACAAAATGAACAATTCATCACAAAAAAAGGGATATAATGTTTCCCACAGCTTGTTTCTATGCACATTTTTGATTTGCACCCAGAATGAAAACACAGGTAATCTGAAATAAATATTGAACACAGGTGGGTGGTAGATGTTGAACTTAACATAGTGATAAAATATACTGTAAATGTTATTTAGGTCCCATGGCATTGTATATTTAATTAATGGAAAATAAACATAGTGAGGCATATATATGAGCAGACCCTCGAATTGGCAGCTCTATGTAGTAGTAATTTCAAACCAAAAATTGTTGTTTAATCAAAACGTGAGATTTATGACAGTCAATGCAACACACAGGCGTTGGATCAAGTAAACAGTTATCAGTGTCTACGGTTCAACGGGACTTTAATTAAGAAGATTGTCGTTAGCGGTGAGTCAGAAATTTGATTTAACTGCATCTGTGTGTGCGTCCTCCTGGATTTAACTTTTAACTTTTTGATGTTTTCCATAACCGTAAATACAGATTACAACCACTTCAGCTTACTCTCGGTCAATATTCCCTCTGACTTGGTCGGGTTCAGACAGAGAAATGCTAATGGAAACACACATGAAAATGCATCTTCTTCTTCTTTTTACTAAATATTTGAACGGAAACCGAGCAGCAGAGCCTATAATAGATGCACCTTCTGCCCACAGAGGATCATATTCTCTGCTTACCTGACGTAAGTAGATCTAAATAATCTGTTCTTAGCTTTGTCGCTAAGATGACTGTCTGGAAGCTTTTAAAATAAAACAACAAACAAATGATCCATCGAAAACATTTAAAAGGATCTATTCTGGGTAAAAGAGTGTCGACATAAAAGGCAGACAGGCTGCCATAAATAACACGTCACATGACTTCCATTTATCCGTTCCATAATTAGAAGTGGTCAGATATAACTGGGGCCTGAAATAGCACCGTGAAATATTCACTCACATCAGTATTATCTTTCTTTTATGAAGCGATGGTGATTTCTACTCTTTCCTCCACTCGATGGCACTTCCAACTCTACAGCGGTGATAACACACACTGACGAGGGCCATATATTATTGAGCAGAGGGTCTGAGTGTGTCTGGTTCACAGTCTACTACCTTCCGCAGGACAAAGGAACACACACACACACGCAGGTGTAGGTGTAGGTGTAGGTGTGTGTGTCCATAGAAAGGTGTTGCACCATGAAAGAAGCCCTGCACTGCAGCGACTGACAGCTCGTGGTTCATGAAACGGCTCAGCCTCACAGGAGTTCCTGAGAGCCTGGAGAGAGAAGGACCGGGACGAGTGTGGTCTGATCCTGGTGCACACACACGCACGCACGCACGCGTTTGTATAGCATTCATAGTGAGGACCCTCTTAAATATAATACATTGCCTTACCTTAACCTTAACCATCACAACTAGATGCCTAACCCTAAAACCAGGTCTTAACTGTGAAAAAGCCCTTTTAAGAGGGTGAAAAAAGTGAGCACCAGCCAAAATGTCCTCACTTTGTCAAAATGCCCTCAATTTGTAGGTGTTTATACAATTTTTGGTCCTCACTCTGCAGCAAGTACAAGAACACACGCACGCACACACACGTTTGTGCTTCTATCACAGTGAGGACCCTCGTAGACATAATACATTCTCTAACCCTAACCTAAACCCAATTCTAACCCTAAAACCAGGTCTTAACCCTGAAAAAGCCCTTTTAAGGGGTGAAAAAAGTGAGGACCAGCCAAAATGTCCAAGTACAAGAACACACAAACACACACACACGTGTCTCAGCTTTAAATGAGACTATATTTATTCACATATGCATGTGCTGTGTGTTCACTGTCGAGTTGCACTGGCTGGAAAACAGGCACCTTGGAGAAAACTCTGAGGGAGATTTCCTTTTTGCATCAGGACAGGCTTCTGCTGCTGCTGCTGATGCTTATGCTGCTGATGCCGAGGCCACTACAGCCACTGAGAGGCTGCAGGGAGGCGGACAGCAAAGGCAGTCTGCTTCCAATCTGTTCCTTCAGTCGACACTGAAAACCCCTGCGGAGTTCAGTTATCTCCTCCAATCTATCACCAAGTACGAGCTGGGAGACAGTGAGGGGAAGAGACGACCTGCGGCTGCACATGGGGGAGGTCAAGCTCCCCCATGGAAGCCCTGCTCCTGCAGATGAATGCAGCCATAAACCATCTCTACAGCAGGTTTAACAGCTGGTTCTTTTGAGCCTGTGAAAGGTGTCATGATTATTTCATGGGCAAATTTATCAAATGTCCAGAAATGCCCTTTTTGAAATACCAGTTTTGGCTTTTTTTAAGACAATTTTTGAATGAAATGTCTTAATGAAAATAACTGAGGGGCTGGGCAACACTGCTGATTTCATAAACCCACTCACATCAGATCCACAAGGTTCTGATTCAAGTCAAATTTCAGTTTCAGTTGATTCGTTTAAGGAAATTTCAGTTTTCACACCAATTTTGTTTGGTTATGAAAGAGATTTTCACAAAACTAATGCTGCAAATTGTAAAAAAATCATTTAAAAAAAATTGTTTGTTTAATTTTAATGCAAAGTTACATTAATGCACTTTTTAGACTATTACAGTCAGGCCTCACATGATTGCAAGGGAGACTTATGCAGAGGATACATATAATAATGTCATATAATGCTAATGATCATATAAGGATTTTATGAATTTGATAAATAAAAATCATTAGGAGGAATCGGGAAATAAATCAGTTTTTAACCCAGCCCTAGTTCAAAGGATGGAATGGGGGACTAGTATGGATTACTGTATAAACCCGAGAAATAATGATTTAAGAAGTCATGATGCATGAAATTCAATGGCTCTTCTATGTCTGACTCTACAGAGCTTCACTTGATTTTCAGGTCCATCAGTTGCTCCAGTTTTTCTCCACACAGTTGGGTTTTCAACCGAGTTTTCCATCTCAAAAATCATTCAAAGGTTGGGACAGGAGGTGAGTACGTACTGCGGATGCCTGACTGCCCATTTTTGACTTGCACACGACTTGCAAAAAAAAGTCATTTTACTGGGGCATTAAAAGTCCCAGTCATGCAAATTTCAAAGGCAATTTGAGATTATTTCTAGGGGCAACATGCTAATTTCCTACCCCGCTCTACAAACCTGTGCGTAGCTATAATTGAGGACGACAAATAATGAGCGCAGATTGTTCAAAGAAAGATAACAGCTGAAGTGGAAACAGGCGGAAGAGAAAATGAGGATGAAACCTCTCCAGCTTTGGGTTGAGTCGGGTGACTTTTTAAACAGGCATGACGGAGAAACGATTGGCGCGTGTGGTGTTTGAAGAGCTTAACCTTTTTGCTGAGGTTTTCATCACAGCTAGTGTTTCGTAGTGAAATGTCTCTCCGCTGTAGCCGAGGCTTGAACACCATCGGGTGCAAACTGCAGGATTTTCGAGGGCGTGGGCTCGGTGCGGCGTGAGGATGTGAAGGATTTCCACCTGCTGTGCCGGGTCACCTGCCCCCCAGGTCAATTCCCACAGAATTACTTCATGTCCCGTTGCTTGACCTTTCACCTCCACCTTCTGTTTGTTTCTGTGAATGTGTGTGTGTGGTTTTCATTACTGGTTGTGATTTAGAACCTTTGGACAGGTTTGCAAACATCATCTCTCCTCTTGGTATCAGCTTCTTCTACTCTACATTTCCATTCTATCCTTTATTTCCTTTTTTTTTAATTAAATCATCATTATCAGCCTACACTGAGCCCTTTTAGCCACTTTCTTCTCCATGGATATCTTAATAATGGTAATTCCTGACAAGGGGAGCCTCAAAAAAATGATTAGATGCTTCAGTTTAAATTGCAGACCAGTGTATTTTGCTATTTTTAAATCTTCCTCTATCTATTTTCTTTTTGTCTTCTAACCTGACAGTAGATGTGAGGGTTATTCTTTTTAATTGGAGCGATCCCCGAGCTTTGGCAAGGCTGGACATAAACGCGCTGACATCCACGACTGCTGCTGCTGCTAATTAAACAACCATGCGTCTCTGTGGGAAGTCTGATGTAAAAGGGTGTCAGTGGATGCAGCTTGGACTCACGGACCAACGCGGCATCTATGAGCTTTTTACGCTCGGCTTAGCCGCTTATACTGGTCACAAATTGAAATAAAATCAATGCTAATTACTGCTGTGCTGAATAACTGCTTTAACAGGTCTTGGCACTTGGTGAAAGGAGCTTGGTGAAATTTAGACGACGTCTGTATGATAAATCTGAGGCTGGAGCCAGCGGGCGATTAGCTCGTCACAGACGCTGGCGGGAAGAGAAACCGCTAGCTTGGCCAAGCACAACAAATCTGCCAGCCTGAAAGCTATATTTCACTAATTAATATGTTGTATCTTTTGCTGTTTTATCTGCATAAAAACAGCCCTGAAATATATTTTAAGCAAACCCTAACTAGCTGACTGAAGTCCAATTACGTTCAGACGTTGGGTAAAATGTGAATAAATACAGAACACGATGATTTGTAAATGCTTTGTGACTCATATTCCATGGCATACACTACGAGGACAAGAAGTTTAATGTTCGAACGGACAACGGACATTGTTTTTTTGCAAATGTTCACTACTTTTTTCTTTACATTTTAACGACACAGTAAGCATTTGGGAACTGAGGACACTAATGAGAAGCCAGCAGTGTTTCTGGCAAACTGTGTTAACTGACAGTGGTTTTCTGAGTCCACGTGGTAAAATCCCTTACAGAATGATGTCCGTTTTTAATGTAGCGCCACCTGAGGGATCAAAGGTCACAAGCATGCGATATTGGTTTTCAGCCTTGCCGCTTATGTGCAGAGATTTCTCTGGATTGTCTGAATCTTGTGATAATACAGAAGACTGTAGATGATGGAATCCCTAAATTCATTGCAATTGTACGCTGAGAAACGTTGTTAATCTGCTGGATTATTTGCTCACTTTTTTGCCCCATCATTGCTTGTGAACGACTGAGCCTTTCAGGGATATCAGTTCGCCTATTCAATGTTCAATAGGTGAACTATTGAGCATTCCTTAACTTTGTTGCCCCTCTGCCAACTTCACTGCAGGCGTCAAATTCAAAATGAGTGAATATAAAGATTAAATATCTTGTCTTTTATGTGTATTCAACAGAAAATAGGTTGAAAGGGATTTTCAAATCATTGTGTTCCATTTTTATTCACTGACTCTGAAAAGAAAGGTGGACTATAAATGCAATAAATGCACATCGATATCCGTGGAGAGATCTGGAGATGGAAAAAGTGCCTCAGGTCAACTGTTGCATATGTAACGAGTGTGTGTCTGTGTTCAAAGGAGATCAAGACCGAGAGCTGCGATCCTGAAGCGTGAGTATCTTTAAAAACCGCAAATTCAACTCAACAATCAGCTATTTTTTTTCAGAGATCCTGCCTGCAGTTAGCTTTAAGCAAACCAAGCTCAAACTAAAGCTGTGTAACACAACAGTCCTGCAGTAAATCCAACCCTCGTTAAGGTTGCAATGTTCACTTTTGTTTACACTGGTTTAGGAAGGCCCTGATTCAACTTTATGGTCAATTCAATTATTTTCGATTTCAATTATTTCGTCCCCCCCATTTATATTAAAGTAGGTAAATGAGCAGGGACATCACTCAGCACTGGACTCAAGACTAAAAAGTTTCCACAAACACTGAACATTTCAGTGCGTGGTTTAGTGCAGGACTGGTGTGACACGCCTGACACCAAACCGAGAGCTCATCCTTCCCCAGAAACCGAACAAGAACAGGGTCATCGCTGTTGCTTTGGTTTAGTTATTATTTACTTACATGCACCAGAGTTACAGCGTCTCCCATCCCAGAATCTTTCTCCAAAACACGTGGCACCATTTATATGCACCAACGAGCCAGCAGCCCCATGCAGCCCTCATCCAACCGCCACCAAAAAATAATATACTTACGCCTACTTTCATACATGCTCCTGGACTGGGCCCAGATCTTAAAAGGGTCTGGTTTCCTCTGGATGGTGCCGTCTGCCGGGGAGTCCTGGGGCGGCAGGCCTGGCAGAGGCTGAGAGGGCGGTGGAGGAGCGGCGCTCTCGCTGAGAGGAGCTGCCAGCGATGTGTGCGCGGGCGAGTCTGTGTGGGCGCTCCGGTGGCTGGAAACACTATGCTGGGAGCTGTTCTGACTGTCCTTCCGTGATAACTGCTGTGAGAGAAGAAGATGGATATCATTGCGACTCGTGAAAATCAACTCTGGAGCACGGAGGATGGATTCAGAGACAGCTAGAGAGGGGGAGGGGGGGTTAGTTCATGCTCAGTGGAGGAAAATATAATAAAATATATCAGGGTTGCGGTTGGTGAGGAGAGAAAACAGGCAATAAAGACATGAATTTTGGATCCGGAGTTGAAAAAGATTTAAGATTGCTGCTCCTGTGGGTGAAAGTAAAAACAGATTGCACAAGTGTTTTATGTCAACCATTGTTGTGCTGCTGCTTTATTCAACACAAAAGGTTTTTCCCAAACGGTTTTATTTCACCGATTCTTTTCGCAAACAAGGGGAGACAATAAACCTCACTGTTTATCACGATTAAGTCATTCAGCTGCGGGAGAAAAGAAAATGTGGCCGAACTTATCACTTATTCCTCTTGTTTTGACAGTGGGGAATATGTATAAACTGCATCCTCTGCTGTATGCGAGGGGATGTTCACCAAGAGTAAAGCACTTATGGGGCTTGAAATGAAGGGAGGGTTTCTCTGGTGAGGCCAAAAATGTAAAACCTCCTCATAAATTGCCACCGGCCTCTCAATAACACGGGCACTTAAGTGCCCACTCAAGGATTTACGGTGAGCTGTGCTTGAGCAGAGTAAAGCACACACAATCCCCATCAAGTACAGGGAAAAATCCTTCCCATGACCCTTGTCAGGCGTGGGGCTGAAGTGGCTCTTCTTTTTTTTTTTGCTTTCGGCCTTCAAAGTTTTGTCATAGTTTCAATAAATCCAGAGTCGTTTCTCCCCTGAATCAACCTCCTACACCTCTGTACAATCCACGTCCCCGTTGGACATAAAAGATAAGAGGCTTGACGACACTTTGGCAAATATTAAGTCAGAGCTGCGGCTTTTTCTCTGACTGCATTGACTGAGTTTAGAGGTGAAGTAATGAATCAATGGAGCCATAAAGTTATTCGCAAACCCTGGTCTTGTTTGGTGCTAAAGTCAGACATCAAGACCAATGTTTCCCCATCGTCCACGGAATTATTAGTAAACCGCTTTCGTTCCATCCAACAAAATGGCACCACAATTAGCCACGGAGGCGGCAGCATGTGCTGCTCCTCTCCGAGTTTGATGCACACAACGTCCAAATCCTTCTCCCCCTCCTCCAAATGAATACAAATCTCTTGTTCTTGATGGATGTTATTAGATTTGACCTTCTGCAGTCACCGTGTTCCTCCGTCTGTGCTCTGATACATTGGTTTTTCTCCCGCTCTAATAACTTATTAAGGGGACGGAGGATAAAGAGGAGGGTGGATGGAAGGGAGGAGGAGAGACCTGACTTCACCGACTTCACTGAATCACATCATCAGCAGTTATTTTAACTGGTTTCATGTAAGTTTTCATGTAACCAACACCAAGGTGCGGTGTGTGATATTTAGGACAGTTTATTGGAAGAACGTTAAAAACGTTTTGTTTTGTTTGCGTTGTCTTTTCGCTGTTCTTGAAACTTTCTTATTCCAAGTACCACCCGAGAAAATACTGATCTCTCAAAGTAGCATCATTGTCACCAACGTTAAAATACAGTGGTGTAAAAAGGCCGAGAAAGTCAGCTACAGACTTTTCCACAGGAGGCAGATTTATTCCCAATGAGACAATCCGCTCTATCATCATGGTACAGTAAAATTAGATTAAGATGGAGCAAAAGATAAGGCGACTTTAATTATTATTATTTAATTTGTTATTATAATTTTGTAATTTCTTTTATTTTCTCCAGTCAAAATTCCTCAGCTCCACTCTGATCACATTCTCTGGTTTCCTACAGTCGAACAGTATTTGTGATTTTACTCCAAGTACCACCAGAGGACGTTTTTGTACCGATGGTGGTACAAGGACCACAGTTTGAGAACCACGGCCTTAGGCCTTTGTTTCAAGAAATGATTTCATACACACGACACAGAAATACAGCGAGGTAGATGTGAATCATACACATGAAACTTGCGCACTGAGTACAGACTCCAAACACAAGAAGAAGATGACGAAGGTAAGCCACAACAAAACCAAAGGCAAGAGATAGGTGGCGCTATCAGACCTGTTTCCCCCCCAAAAAAAGAGTTTTAGGGCTCACATAACGATGGAATTATGCAGATAAAAAGCTGATACAATACGAAACACTCGTAGATTCTCTTAAATTCTTTCACACGTGTACAGGCTCTTACAGCCTTTGCACACCGCCATGTTTTTTTCAAAAATTTATGTCAATGGACACCACAATGTTTCAGGAAAACAAATCCGTTTTCTTTAATATTTGGCATTGCAGTGGTAGTGAGAGGTCATGTGATCACACAGTAGTCATGCGGCGACTGAAGCGCGCCCGCTGCTCCACACATGCATGTGCAGTTTCAGCGCATGTTTCACGGCATGTCTCTGAAACGACAATCACGGTATTATCTCATGATGATACACCTTGTCCACATCTAGTATTGTGGCATTTAACTTTAGACGTTTCACGTCCAAATGGTTCACATTTAACCAATCAGAATGTGTGTGTTGATGATGTGACATGAAAAATACTCAGATAATCAAATATGCACAGCTGGGACTGTCCATATGAGTCACTCTCTGTCTTCTTCAGTTTTTGCTGAACTCGGGTAATTATTTACTTTTTTCTTTTGATCATCATCACTCAGTACAGACTCCACGTCCCGCCTCTTTAAATAAATTTTAATTTGCTTACTCACGTTGTGTGTGCTGTGAATAGTGAAGGTGCATCAAAGTTCACTTCGAAACTATTCCATGCCTTTTATGAGCATCACTGTTAACGTGCAAAAGCCTTCAGAATTCTATTGAATTCAATGACATTTTATTTGTACAGCGTCGATTCATAACATACATTATTCCAAGACTTTTTAACTCAACAGTTCACACAATTATAAAGACCTTGGCGACAAGTAGAGAGAAAATGTTTCCTTTTAACAGGAATAAATCTGCAGCCTGAATGGACAAACCAGTTTTGGTGCTTTTCCACTATACAGTTCCAGCACGGTTCGGCTTGACTCGATTCTTTTTTGCTTTTCCATTAGTGATAGTAACTGCTGCTTTTTTTTTTAGTACTTGCTCTGATGAGCCGATACTGAAATGTGACGTGGACAGACCGCCGGCCACTGATTGGTCAGAGAGCGTCGTCACTGGAAGAGTCGCGAGCGCGACGTCCGACACCAGAATCAAACTGAACAATGGCGAACTGTAGATCAGTTAAAAAGACTTAAAAATCCTGAAAACATGCGTTAATCTGCAACATTTAACAAGGACATTTGTAAAATCTCCATATTTAACAGAGGAGTCTGGTGTATTTAGCGACAGCACTGCTGAAAGACACAAATTTATTGTTGTCATTGCATCAACAAAGTAACGTTTCTATGTCCAAAATGTAGCAAACAAAACCAAAAACAGAAGCGGACTCTGTCAGAACAATTAAAGATGGAAAAGTGTTTGCTTCTCCATATTATTAGCAACACCTGGGGCTAATCAGGGCTTAAGGAATATTTTTTCTACATCATGCTTTTTTTTAATCTTACTCTTAAAAAAGGGATTTTGGAAACACAAGTTCAAAAAGAGACATAATTTCTGGGAATTTTTAATCAGAATTTTTGTTAATATCATCAACATAATACAGTGTTTTGCCTAAAAAAACACTATAGATTTAATTTCTCTTAATTTATTTGGAAAAAAAACAGACGGGAATGAAAAAGTTTGTTTTTTTTTACATATCATTAGCCTTATAGCACAATAGCCCATAATAGCCCAAGTCAGATTTGAATGTTTTTGACTTAGGCGATTATGCTATGAGACTAACAATATAGGTATTGCAGTATAACCTACAGTCGACTAGTGGAGTTTTTCCACTATACAGTTCTAGCACGACTTGGCTCGGCTCTACTCAGTTTATTTTGCTTTTCCATTAGTACCTTTTTCTAGTATCTGCTCTGTCGAGGTTCCAGTCGAGCTGAACAAATCTTTATAATCTACTGAGAAAAATGATTCAGTACAAAGAAAAGAACTGCTTTGACCGTCACTAGTTTGTGTGATTGTGTCACGTTTAAAACGATGTTTATGACAACTTCCTCCTCATTGAGGGGGAACTATGAAGTAATGATACCAAACCATGCTGGATAAACAGTGGTAAAGTGCCATTAGAACACATGTTTTGAAGCAGAAGCTTACTATGCTGATGAAGAAGACGGCTACGCCCACAAAAACCTGACGCAGAAACCAATGAATCAGGAGGAAATGCGAGAAAGAGCGGAGAGAGTTGTGAACATTTACATCCTTTCTGGAATGTAAAGGCCAAAAGAAGTGAGTCCTCTGTTTACTGCAATCTCCAGTCTCACCATTAGATGTCACTAACTCCTCCACATTGGACCACGTACATCACTATCATTATCAGCTTATCCCACCACCTCTAAAAACATCCCACCATCACCACCATCACCATCACCACCAGCACCATCACCACCAGCACCATCACACCTCACTTGACCCCAAAACTTTCACCCCAGTCTGAACGGCATCACGTACCCTCCGAGTGTAATCTCTGTACGGAGGAGCCAGCTCAAAATTATCCTGCAAAAACAAACACACACACACACGTTTTTGTCAGAAAACTGTCAACAGCATTAATGCCGCAGATATTATGTCTTCCTTTCTCTCTGCTGTGATCATACACATCCAAGCTCTGGCACCCAGTGCAATGCCATCCTCAGCGTGTTAGCGACCCAGCTCACGCTGAGCATCAAAGCCCCGCATCCCTGCCCCCGCCACAGAGGAGGAGGAGGAGGAGGAAGGGTGGGGGGGGGGTGGTGATCATATGAAGGCAACAGGGATCCATCCCATGTCTGCACAAACAGACCCAACAACAAGTTCCAGCACTTCACAGATGAGAAGAAGCAGGAGGAAGAGGAGACATGAATGTCACCTTTGTTTCATGAAGAAGATGAAGGACAAGAGAGGAGTGATGGATGAGAGGGAGGGAAAACAAAAACTACTTACCAGTTTGGGGCTCTTCTTTGCAGGTGCCACCCCTGTGAAGCCGAGGGAAACAGAAGAACAGGGGAAAAAAAAAAAGGTTACCAATGAAGTCACACTGTACATCCCACGTTGTGAAAAATGGCAAGAACAACAGACTCCAAAACAATGTCACAACTAGCCCAGCTCATCATCTAGCCCTCGCCTCCTTCTCCCTGCTTCTCCCTGCTTTGGTTTTCCTTTTGCTCGCACATTCACGGCTGGAGTGGAAAGAAGGAAAGGAAGGAAGGGAGGAAGGAAGGACGGAAGGGAGAAGGGAAGGGGGTGGGAGGTGAGGGGCAGGCAGGCAGGCAGCCTGGCAGTACGATCTATCCGCATCACTGCCGCGGACAGCGCTTGGCTTGACTGGTGCAGCGGGGGAGCGGGGGGCCAGCGCCGGAGGGCTCACCCACAACGGAGCTCAGCTACCGGACACCGGAGCATGCCTGTCACCGAGTGTGTGTGTGTGTGCGTGCGCGTGTGAAGTGAAGTGAGAGTTGAGAAGAAAAGGACAGAACCCTGGAGAGCAACAACTAACGTGAACAACAGAATACAGGGAGAGGAGCAGAGAGCAGAAAAGCTTCCCGGCCGTGGCATTACCCATGGAGAAGGAGTCCAAGATACTGAACATTAAATTATAGGCAACCGTCAGTTCCCCTCTTACTGAGACCATCTTCCTGTGTCCGCTGAGCGCTGCGCTCCGCTCTCGTAGGCTCCAGCATCTATAGGCAGTCGGCGCGTTCCTCCCCGTCTCTCCCTCTCCTGCTGTCTTTTCCTTTTTTTCCCCTCCTCTCTCTCTCTCTCTCCTCGCTGCACACTGCCCTCCCTCCCTCACTCAGCATCATCACTCACTCTCCTTCCCTCCCTCTGCTCTACTCCCTTATCTCCATCTCACTCTCCCTACACACACGCACGCACACATGTTTGCGCTTCTATCGCAGTGAGGACCCTCATAGACATAATGCATTCCCTAGCCCCTTACCCTAACCTTAACCATCACAACTAGATGCTTAACCCTAACCCTAAAACCAGGTCTTAACCCTCACAAAGCCCTTTTATTGGGTGAAAAAAAGTGAGGACAAGCCAAAATGTCCTCACTTTGCAGGAATTATATGAATTTTGGTCCTCACTCTGCAGCAAGTGCAAGAACACACACATGTTATTACGGAGAAAAGAAACCTGAAAAAAATCCACATTTAAGAAGCTGAAAAATCAGAGAGATTGTTTTAATTAGAATAAAATAGAATAAAAAAACACAAATTCAGAAATGAATTAATCAAACTAAATGTTCTGTCTTAGATTTAAGAAATGTTTATTGAACATGTGTTTGTTGTTTTCTGCTTTTGAAGAATTAAATAGAAAAATATATATGTTAAAAAACGAACAACAAATATTTAACTTTCCGTCATTTTATCATAATAATTATCAACATTGACTCAAGGGGACATTTTTTTTTTGTTTGTCTTAGATTTTTAATCATATCGTCCAACCCTAGTGAAGAATGTGGTATCAGTGCACATCATGATACAAGCACTTGGGATTTAAAGCAGATAATTTACTTTATTTTTCATTTTAATTGTAAATACTGTATATAATTGCACTGCTGTGAAGACATGAAATGCAATAGTTTAAACTGGTATTTTATCCACGCAGTTTCTTGTATTATTTGTTTTCATTGATGAGTTCTATTTTCTCAGATAGAAACAAAAAAAGAAGATTATTTGGATAATCATGGTTGGGGAAAATGTAAGTGGCCAACATACTATACACTCCTAGTGATTTATTTTGGGCTCCCCCTTGCAAGGTTAATTGTGATCAGAAATGTTCACATCATCTCTAATTTAAATCTAATCTAATCTAATCTAATCTAATCTAATCTCTTTTTAATGTGTAACATTACAATTTCATAACATTTTCTCATATTGTTAGTAACTTTTTTTAAACTTTCAGAAAATGTGCATTAAAACAGACAGACAGTAGAGAAGGCGGAGTCTGGAGAGAAAGCCCCGCCCTAACTGCAAGAACATTTTTCGAATCGTCACAATACTTATGTTAATCGCTACAGGAAGTTTTCGTAGGGTTTGCATAAAGGTGTGTGACGTTGTCATGGAAACAAAAAAAGGCTGCGCGAGTGCATGTCTGTAACGTGTTGTCACGTTCACGTATGACACACATGTACGGCAGGAGTGAGACGAGGCAGAGTCTGATCTGAGAACACAGCCCATATTTATGTTTTAATTCTTCAGAGGAAAGTGAGACAAGATATTAGACACACTGGTTTCCATGACAACAGAGGACATTACATTGACTTCCATTCATTCCCTGCAGACTTACTCTAACCTTAACCATAATTACTAGTGTCCTAACCCTAACCCTGACCTCAGCCTAACTTTAAAACATGTCTTCACCTTAAAATGGAGTCATTTACGTTATGGGGACTTGATTTTTGTCCCCATAAGGAAGACAAGTCCCCATAATGTGAGTGTGGAGACAGATTTAGGTCCCCACAACATGAGGAATAGCAGGTGAACACATGCACTTGTCTTTATCTCTCAGACATCTGGGTTCATTCACAGCCGACAACTGTGGTGCGTCTGCGGCTTTTTTTTCCCCCTTCTCTCCTTCCTCCTCCTCTTCCTCATCATCATCTCCTCTCTTCTCCCCCTTTTCACCCCTTTTTTCAATCAATAGGAATCATTCATTCAGCAGCGCGTACAGACCCACTAATCAGACGTGCGTGCACGTCTGGAGGTAAAGCAGCCTGTCAGTCAAAGTGTCAGGCTGCTGTTTGATTGTTATTCATTCGTCAGCTGCAGCTGATCTGTCTGTCTGTCTGTCTGTCTGTCTGTCTGTCTGCCTGCCTGCCTGTCTGTCTGCCTGTCTGTCTGTCTGTCTCATCCCTGGCTTTCAGCTCAGACACACAATGACCAATGAAGTTGATTTTTTTTCTTTGTCACGCCGTGGTCACATGCCTTCTCTCGTTCCATGGGTGTCCTCACTAAGAATGATGTGTCAGAATGTGTGTGTGTGTGTGTGTGCACGTGCGCGTGCATGTGTGCGTGTGGTAAAGTGCCACAGTGTGTCTGAAGCTCCCACATCAAATGCTATTGTAGATGTTTGTGCCGACCTTCAGTCCTAATCACATACAAGAGAGAGGAAAAGACATGAGGACGGTCTGACCTCAACACTGACAGACACAGACAGACAGACAGAGAGACAGACAGGCAGAGAGAGAGGCACAGAGACAGAGAGAGAGACAGAGAAAGACAGACAGAGAGAGAGAGAGAGACAAAGAGAGAAAGACAGACAGAGAGACAGACAGTCAGAGAGAGACAGAGAGAAGGAGAGAGAGACAGACAGAGACAGAGAGTGACAGACAGACAGAGAGAGACACAGAGAGAAGGAGAAAGAGACAGACAGAGAGACGGAGACAGAGAGAGAAAGAGACAGAGAGAAGGAGAGAAAGACAGACAGAGACAGACACAGAGAGAAAGAGAGAGATAGACAGAGACAGACAGACAGACAGAGAGAGACACAGAGAGAAAGAGAGAGAGACAGACAGAGACACAGAGACAGACAGAGATATGGAGACAGAGAGACAGGCAGACAGAGAGAGACACAGAGAGAAAGAGAGAGAGAGAGACAGACAGAGACAGAGAGTGACAGACAGACAGAGAGAGAGACAGACAGACAGAGAGACACAGAGAGAAAGAGAGAGAGTGACAGACAGACAGAGAGAGAGACAGACAGACAGAGAGAGACACAGAGAGAAAGAGAAAGAGAGAGACAGACAGAGACAGAGAGTGACAGACAGACAGAGAGAGAGAGACACAGAGACAGACAGAGAGATGGAGACAGAGAGACAGACAGAGAGAGACAGAGACAGAGAGAAAGAGACAGACAGAGAGAGAGAGACACAGAGAGAGAGAGAGAGAGAGCATTAAAGCCTCAGCTCGTCCATCTCTCACATAATTGACTAACCAAACCGTAGCTCATATTTTTCTGCTGACCAGGTCTGGACATTTGTGGCAGGAGGTGAAAAGTGATGAGTCATCCAACCCACAGGACACTTACTTCTGTGTGTGCGGTTTCTATGATCAATGTTAAACTAAGAGACATTATTATTGTTGTTGTTGTTGTTGTGAGGTCCGACCAAAAGTAATGAAGTATCTGGTGTTTATTTAGGATTAACTTTGAAAGAATAACGTCCATGAAACATGTGTCCTGGATGATGGATCAGACCTCACCTCTGCTGACACTAATCAACACTGGCAGCATGTCACTTTGTGAGAGAATCATGATTATACAAATTTGTCTGGCAAGTGACCAGCAGAGGAAATGGATGAGAAAAAATAAGCTGTAGCAGCTGAAACATAAAACTAACGGGAAGCCGTTTGCTGCAGCAGATTTGATTCCAAACGTATAGAGAAATACTGACCACGTATTTAACACCCCGTCATTACCAGCCATTTTAAAACGTGTTGCTCCAACTGTGTAATAAAACTTCTGCTCCCATTAAGGGAGAAATAAACAGGCCACATTGAGACTCAGGCTTCATCCGCACAGAAACGGAACAATATCATCATCATCATCATCTTCTTTTCTTTTTTTGAATAGTTTTCCATAATCACAATAAATGCAGTAACATATGTATATGTCAGGCCTCAATGTGGCGCTGTAATCCTGCACCAAAAATAGAGAGGGTGACATGAGGAGGCAGAGCCATGATGTCATTGTCTCTGTATTGGTTGTAAACATGAAAATATGAGGGAGACATTCTGAGATTTCTTTCCCCTTGGATCTGTTTTTCCAAAAAATAAAAAATAAAAAAAATAAAGATGGTTCCACGTGGATTAAAATCCTTGGCGGATTTGACTAAACTTGTTCCTGCACTTAAAATTCTGCTGCTGCTCTTCACTGCACATCTTCTCTTATCCAAAAATGAGTTCACACAGTTAAAAGCATCGCGGAGATGTCTCTATTTTTACCACCTGTTCTTAACAAAGCATCAATATTAATGGTAACAACGAAATCATTAAAAGTGAAAAACAAGACGTTGGAGAACATAAGTATTTCCAGGATTGACCAAAAAAAACTATCAACATTTTTTTGGACAAAACGACTAATGAATTAATCGTTCATGAAAATAATTGTTAGCCGTAGGCGTGAGTCACTCTGGATTTAGATTAGGGATGTGACTAATTATTATTTTCATAATCAGATTAATCTATCAAAGATTTTCTCAATAATGGCTCACAAAATGTCTCGTTTTGTCCACAAACCAAAATGATTTAGTCTTAATGATTTCTTTATTATATGAAGCAAAGAAACCAGAAAATATTCACATGTAAGAAGCTTGTTTGAAGTATAAAAAACATTTATTAGAGCCGTCTACTTGTGAATGGGTGACTCCGGAGGGATGTTAGTGTCAGGTCTGAACGATAAATGTGACTTTAAAGCCTTTAGAACCGAGCAGACTGAGCTGTTTCTACAGCACGTGTGGTTCTGGATGGATTGTGTTCTGCAGAACCAGACACGGGTCGACCGCGTGAGCTACAGTTTCCCCGCCGCACACAGGAACTGTTGCACCAACCTGGCAGCACAGCAGCCGCTAAACGGAAGCCATTAACAAGCAGATTGCGTGGTCTGTTCATGATGTGTGTGTGTGTGTGCGCGTGTGTTTATGTTGCTACAGATCTCAGCTGGGAGTTATGGCTTCCAACAGGCAGGACCATCTGTCTCCGTGGCGACAATGTCTGGTGACCGTGGGGGACGTGACAGAAGGTCTCCGAGCAACCGTCGTCGTGGCGAGTGGTTCTAACGCTGTACGGTGAAGGATGTGACAGTCCTGCAGAGCACGGCTTTATTTAGTGTGTACCTGGTCTTCCTTATGTTGTAGGGACCTAAATCTGCTTACACAGTCACATTATGGGGACTTGTCTTCTGTATGGGGACAAAAATCAAGTCCCCATAACGTTTCTACTTTTTAAGGTGAAGACATCTTTTAAAGTTAGGCTGAGGTTAGGGGTTAGGGGTTAGGACACTAGTCATTATGTGTGTGTACCTGGTATTCCTTATGTTGTGGGGACCTAAATCTGTTTTTGTCTTCCTTGTGGGGACAAAAATAAAGTCCCCATATTATGTGTGTGTACCTGGTATTCCTTATGTTGTGGGGACCTAAATCTGTTTTTGTCTTCCTTGTGGGGACAAAAATAAAGTCCCCATAACGTTTCTACTTTTTAAGGTGAAGACATCTTTTAAAGTTAGGCTGAGGTTAGGGGTTAGGGGTTAGGACACTAGTAATTATGTGTGTGTACCTGGTATTCCTTATGTTGTGGGGACCTAAATCTGTTTTTGTCTTCCTTGTGGGGACAAAAATAAAGTCCCCATACCGCCAATGACTACATTTTAAGGTGAAGACATGTTTTAAAGTTAAGGTTAGGTTAAGGTTAGGGCACTAGTAAATATGGTTAAGGTTAGAATGAATGGAAGTCAATGTAATGTCCTCGTGTGCAAACAGTGGAATTAAACATGTCCAGTGAGGGTAAGACAGCAGAGATGACCAGGAGACCATGCTTCCAAAAAGGAGTGGGACTGTCAGAGTTTGTTTCAAAATAAGTCACTGAGCTTTATCATTTTTTCATCTTAGATTATGTTCTCACAACTGAGTGGGATAGTTTGGTTGGGCACGGCGTGGTACATTTTGCATTTACATTAGGAATGGTAGCAAAAATAACTGGTCCAAACTGTTCTTTGACACCCTTTCTACAATGGCATGCTCACGACAGCTGCTGGACGTCCTCCATCGTTGTCTGTCGTGTCGCATTCAATGTCATCCCACCAGTACACACTACAGGGCCATCGGGCACAGCCCACACCCTGCGCAAGTAAAGGTTCTCAGTCCATGCTGTGCTGTGCTGTGCCATGATGGAAACACAACAGAAGTGACTCTGTCTGCTGTTGTGAGATGATTGAAAGAAATCAATAAAACAAAACACTAAATCAAATTACTTTTTATTTTCATGGTTGTGTGGTTGGAGAAATCTGGTTTTTAAATCTGATTTGTGCCACTTGATTGTGACCGGGTTCAGTCCTGATATTAACATCTGTCATGTGTGATTCCACCACGTCATTTGTTTTACATCTGACATTTGACAGGTCTGGTCGCTTTCTTTTGGCACTTTTCCTCTACAGAGCTCCATCCTCCATCCCTCCATCGTCCACCTCTTCATCCTCACCCCCTTCACCTCTTCTCGTCATTTGTTTTATAACAGAGCCGCATGCATGTGTCTGCGTTTTTCACTTCTTGCCATTTAAAAACAGCCGCTCCAATGTTTACTCCTGTGTGGCTCCTCACTCGGTCGTGTCCTCTCCCTCACTTCCTCCGATAACGGTTTTCACCGCTTCTTTTTTGCCGGCTCTGCCACGATGAACGTCTAAAAATAACCCTATCACTGCCTTGACCTTGAAGCCGGTACCTGGCAAGGGTGTGAGTGATGTCGTGAAGTGATGAACGTGGCTCAC
Organism: Brachirus orientalis; assembly: GCA_016785285.1. NCBI lineage: Eukaryota > Metazoa > Chordata > Actinopteri > Pleuronectiformes > Soleidae > Brachirus > Brachirus orientalis. The sequence goes on from JAFBJR010000341.1 coordinate 791,222, forward strand.
AAGACCCTGAGATTTTGACTCCGGATCTTGCAAGCCTGGTTTTCCCTCTAACAGACAGTAGGGGGCAGTGGAGACAACAAGACATTCAACCATCACCATGACTCCAGAGCTGTTGAATTGGGGTAAAAAATCCTTTTAAATTTAAATTAAAGTTCTGCTTTAATGGGAACATACTTGGCTGATCACCTACCCATCACAAAAAATTCAGACTGAACCGCAATAAACTGTAGACAGGAAGCCCATGAAAACGTAACCTCCACGGTGAAGGTAATAAAAAAGAATAAAATGCAAATATCTTCTGTAAAAAACAAGGGTGAATTCTCCTCCTCCCACAAAGGCACAGGTTCACCCAGAGGAGACCCCGACACAGATTATCTGCAGAGCATCGTCATGGAAACAAAAGACGGCGAAGCTCTGACTCTCCCAGTGGAGATGGAGATGCGAAGACATGGCGGATTGTGGGAGGACGGGGTGAGGAGGAGAGACGTTCAGTTTGCCCAAAATGAGTGGAGGTGAATGGCGAAAAGGCCGCTGCCCAATCATAGCATTGTCAGGACTGCAAAGCCGTTCCATGGAAATGTGCCGTCAGCAGAATTTTTAATGCAAAGTGGGCAAAAACACAACGCTTCCTGCCCAAATGCAGAATTGATTTTCCTCTTTGTTTGTTTTTTTTTTTCCTCGGTGCAACGTTTATCTCCTCCTAATGGCTGCGTACAGGACTGTCCATATTATATGGGCCTTATGAATGTGGATGCCAGTAACTCTGAGTTTGTTTATTCGGGTTATGCAAGTTCGCGTAATTGTGTTTGTGCCTCTCCTCAAAGGATCCATGGAGTGCTTTTTGACAGGAGGCATTTACAAGCCGCCGGTGCTCTCGCCGACCATTACGCCAATAAGAGCTATCTATCTATCGTGGCATTGATCCACTTTTTAAAGGTGCGGGTTCAGGGAGGGAAACAGGAAAACACACACACTTCAACCTCCTGTCTGTCTTCAAGGAGACAATATATCTCCTTCAAACTGCACTTAAAGGCAATGAAGGGAAACGCAGACAAGTTTTAGCTGGAGGAAATACACCCGCTTGTGCTTTAACACCAGGGACGCCGAGAAGATGACGAGTTTTTCAAGCGGCCATGGAGGTAAAGTGACGTCTCTGACATATCTCCGGGTTATTGAGCTTTCCATTTATTGAAGGTACAATAAAGGAAGAACTGGAGGGATTCATGAAACGTGTGGAATTGTTGTTCAAAGTGATGTTCAAGTGGCAGTTGACACACGGATGCTCGCTCTCACCGAAAACAGGGAAAAGCAGATATAAGCTACTTAAGAAAAAGGTAAAATCTACACCTTATTGGGTCTACACAGTCTCAAGAGTGTGTTCACCACTTTATCTCACGGTTTGACAGCCTTTTCTAAGTGGGAAATGGAACTCTGCAAACAATTCACTCTCTTGCACCAGAGTCCATAGAGAAAATCAGTGTTTTTAGCTCACAGGGACACAGGAGCTGCTGGTCTACTGCTGCCTCATTTGATAAGCTTAGGCTGCCACAGTAAAATATGAACAAAAATTTTTGAACACTGAAGTCACCAAAGAACCCATTTAAAATTACAGATGGAGGCAGGAGTGCATCAACAACTTCTATGTACCGCCACGTAAAATTGCTGATTTTCTCTATGGGCTTTGGTGTAGCAAGTAAGCAGTTTTACAAAGTGGAACAAACTTGAATTTGAAGTTGGAAGAGGCAGCCTAGCCGTGAGATGAAGCATAAAACATACTCCTAACATAATGTAGCCTAAAGCAGATGTAGTTGAGCCTTTTGTTAAGTGGCTAAAACCAGTTTTTTCTTTCGTATTTTCTGTCACATTTTCATTTTCAGTGACCGCGAGCAACTGTGATTCAAGATGTTGAGGTCGACACCGACAGTGGGTCATACAAACACACTTAAAAAAAACCCTGAAGTATCCCTTTAAAGCATCTTTAGCAGCTTTAGTCACTCAACCCGCCAATTGACTGTCCAGCGGCTGCAGGGGAGGACAGTAAAAGGTCCATGTCTCATTCTGAGCGGACGACTGATTGACGAGCAGGGACTTAATGTGCCACCGCTGCTAGATTGAGTCGTGAACTAAATATGTGCGGGGGGAGGTAGGGGCAAAGAGAGAGCGGAGGATCATGGGAGATTTCCACACTGCTGTTTCATCACTTCTGACATCCACCCCTTCTCTTTCGCTTCCTCCGTCCACTGCAGCCATCTATACCTTACATTTCCTCCTGCAGGGAGCTACAAGCAGCCGCTGCACCTGCTTGGCTTTACAAACAGGTAAAAATAAATAAATAAAGACTCCACAAATCATCTCCATTTTTCCTCTCGCAGACGAACGACGTGAGCTGCTGAGCTGCTGAGACGCTGTGTTTTAGAAACTCTACAACCAAACAATGTTTGGCTGATGAGCGGCTGTAGAGCAGGTGTATGTTTCCCTGCGGACACACTGCAACATTTACTCCTATATAGAGGGAGTGTGTTTGTTTGTACCTTATATTCCTCATGTTGTGGGGACCTAAATCTGTCTCCACAGTCACATTATGGGGACTTGTCTTCCTTATGGGGACGAAAATAAAGTCCCCATAACGTCAGTGACTCCATTTTAAGGTGAAGACATGTTTTAAAGTTAGGCTGAGGTTAGGGTTAGGGTCCGTAATTATGGTTAAGGTTAGAGTAAGTCTGCAGGAAATGAATGGAAGTCAATGTAATGTCCTCTGAAGTCATGGAAACCAGTGTATGTGTGTGTGTTACAGAGAGACATCAGGGGCCACAGTGAATTATGTCACACTATCAGTGGGGGCACAGGAGAAGACGAGCAGGGGGAAATTACCACATTAGAGCAGTGTAATTAGACTAATCAAAGAACCATGCATCATGAAATTACAGGCCTGTTTCAAGTAATAAATCATGCCCATGTGCATTAGCGATACATTGCAGGCTGCTGTGTTCTTATACTGAGAAACACTAGGTATCCGTGACAAGATAATAATGTACGTCGTCGGTGTTTAAAAATAGCCACAGTGTCAGTTTCTGTCATTAAAAAAAAAGAGATAAGACTCTTTTATTTTCATTGTTTGATACGCACAATGAGATGAAAGGGCACGTCTTGACAAGCTGCATAAAATAGACTTTTAAAAAACCGTACACATCCACATCCGCAACGTATATGTGCAATGACCCACTGTCACTGCACTTCATGTCCTTTTCACAAAAAAAGGTGCTCAATGTTTGTAGATTTCTTATACTTTTTCCATATTTTAATATTAGAATTTTTATTCTACTCAATTCCTCTTTTGTATATGCATTTGTGAGTTGTATATGTCTGCTGTAACAAGTGAATGTCCTCAGCTCGAGATAAATTAATTCTAATCTAATAGAAACTACTATGCAAAGTAGAAAGTGTGTTTTGCACAGATTAATAATAAACACAACAATGGGATAAATGTGATTTTTCCCATGGTTGTGTCAAACAAATCTGCCATTAATATTAAATTGAATTCCTTCCTAAAATAAAGACTGCTACCTTTGCGAAATATTGAATTAATACCTTTTCTTTCTAACACAGGTTAGTCACATGGACATACAACAGCTGTCTGCACTGCTAAAAAACCTGTCAAATTAAATTCAGTGAAAAGGAAAAGGCATTTAGATGTATCGCTTTCCGATTTTTACGACGTGCACCTGAACACACCGTTAGTACACAACCCCTGTGTGGCCCAGCCCGTGGTTCTGCCAAGCAAAAAAGCAAAAACAGAGAAAAACACATTTCTAGTGGGACTTCATAAATTCCTACAGTGGTACTGACAGTGAATGTAACACTCCCTGTAGCCTAGCAACAGTCAACCCACAGCGCATCACGTTGTTGTGTGACGAGCAGCGATGGTAGCATACTGTCGAACGTCTGTCTTTATCAACACAGAAACGTAAAATAGAAGATGAAAACCGCGAGTTCAACAAGTATTTGTTTATTTTACCGACTTGATGTTAAACTCAGCGTTTAACAAATTTTAAATTTGTTAGTAACTTGCTGCTCATCATTTGCTGAAAAGGTGCGGCCCAGCTACAATTCTTGGTTTGAAAATCTGGCCCAACTAAATGTGTAATTGAATACACAACTGAGCTGCCTTATTGTTATTAATTACTGTATAATTATATCCTCTTTAGCCTCAGCCCTTTTCACAATATAAAACCACAAAACTAAATGTAAAATAAAAAAAAAAAATAAAAAAAATCCAAAGCCTTATTCACATGGAACCAGAATTTAACCTATACAATCTTTTCCCTAACAAACCCTAACATGCCATTGTTTCATTCATACCAAATCTGTATGAGGCGCTGTAATGCTGCCAAAGAAATACACCAAAAACATGGAGCAACTGCATAAAGCTGAGAAAAACTCCAAAGAGGAGACGATAACAGCAAAAGCAAAAGAGTAAAGAGTAAAATGCTGGGGCTATGACGTCACCGTTTTCCCAAAGTTGTGCATTAGTTGCCTACACAAAAAAGCACCAGTGGTGTTTTGAGATTATTTTTCAGTCTGGGACCTGTTATCCAAAAAAAAAAAATCAATTTTACGACTCCCAACATGTCCGTGCTGTGTGGATAAAAAGAAGAAGAAATGAAGTACTGCTGGGCAGAATTTGGGAATTTTTATGATATACATTGTTCATTTAGAAGAATAAAACCAGGTGTGGCAAAAATGAAACGGTACAACAAACGAAATTTGTACCTCAACAAAAGAGGAGCCACATCTTTTGCTGGGATGTTTATTGGGGGGGGATTTTATAAATCTAAAGTAGATTAATTTAATAATTTACAGCAAATGTCGTCGGGAATACAATTCTGAAAATTCTGAAAGTGTAAATTTTTGGTTATAACATCCAGCACTATACTGAGATAAAGATAAATCCCTATAAATGAGATGCACATGACCAGTTTTTCCACCCTCCCACTGTCATCGCGCTGTTGCTGCTGCTGTGAGATGAAAACCACGTTTTCAAACATGACGACTGGGGCACACGCTCCCGGTGGCAGTTGTGCAACAGTCTTCCTTAACGAGTGCGTATTTGCACGCGGCCGTCCTCTGGGATTGGCTCCCGTCGTCATGTGGGGGCGAAGCAGGTGTGAATGCACACGCCGACGGTGAGGCAATGTAAACAGAGAGGACTCGGAGAGAATCTCCTCCAATTAGGGCTGCGCCGCCATCGGCTCTGCTACACATCTGTAATTGGACGACGACAAACTTGCTGTTTGCAGCTGACTGTGTGTGTGTGTGTGTGTGAGGATATTTTTGATGGATGGACAGAGAGTGAGAGTTAAAGGGAGCATGTGAGAGAGAAAGATGTATGTGTGTGATAAGCAAAGCCGATATCAGGACCCCAATTAGAGCCAGTGCGCCTGGTTTCTACGGGTGGAGCAGGAGAGGAGGAAGCAACAGAGCGTAATTAAAGTGCCACATCTGAAAACTTTGGTTTATGTTGTCGGGGGGGCGTTTGACGACACGTGTATTCTATGTGTTAAAAAGCACATATGACGTGGATGATTGAGTGGGAGCAGAGCTCTGACACACAAGAAACAGCCTGCTGTAAAGTGTTTCACGGGAAATGTGTGGGAATTCAGTAGGAGGAGGAAATATGCTTTAACAAACATCTCATAGGCTTCTTACTTCACTATTTTATCAGTTTTTAAAGCTCCAGTGTGCAACATTTGACAGGGTTTATAGGCAGAAATCAAAAATACTGCACGCAGGGATGTCTTTACAAGTGCAAAGTCACTTTAAAATAAATATTGTGTGCTTTTCATAGCAGTAGAAAAACACTTTCATGTGTGCTTTAGGGAAGGGCCTTGTTTCACAGAGGCCGCAATCTTGTGCTGCCATGTCGCTACAGCAGCCTGAAGGGACAAAAAAGCCAGAGTGTGCATTTAGATAAAAAAACTTAAATCTAAAATGATTGATTTATTGTATGTCTTTTTAAGGACACATTTTGATATCTATCCATGCACCAGGGATAATGAGGAAAAAAAAAGTGTTGTAAATGAACTGAAGTGATAGTTCAGGTTTTTTGTGGCTGCTGAGCTGTGTGCGTCCCCTGCTGGACACCTCTTCCAGATTTTAGCCAACATTATTAAAGGCTTCATCACTTCATAAACTCCACCCCATCTTCACTGAACAACATCCAGGGATTGTATTTGCAGCCGTTTTCCAAGAGGATATTTGGAGGTTATTAACCACTGTTTCTTCCACACCAAAGCCCATTTAGAAAATAAGCATTTTTAATTGCTGGTCTACTGCTGCCTCCGTCTGTGTCCCTTCTGTACAAAGACTTTCAAACACCAAATAACACATTTTTAACAACAGTGACTCTCCTGTGTGCCGTGAGGTAAAATCACTGCTTTTCTGAATGGAGTTTGGTGCAGGGAGTGAGCGGCTTGCTAAGCAACACAAGCTTCAATATCCACTAGGAAAAAGCTGTCTAATGACACAATTAAGCAGCAAATGTATTCTTAAGAAATGACTGACGTAGATGAGGATTTTATAAAGTTCACCTTGAACTTCACGTCGACAAAGCCAAAGTATCCTTTTTATGATAAAACCAAAAGCCACAGAAAGACCCGTAAGGTTAAATGGTTTCTACTTATCACCGTACACACCATGTGTTGAGCTGTTCCTTCAGTCACACTGATATTTGTCTGTAAGCAGCTGCCAAAGCCACTCACTGACTGCACTTACACAAACTCAAGTGACGTCTGTATTACTGACAGTCCATTAAGCTCCTGTCTGTGATGATGCTCTATCACTTTATGGCACCACACAGGAGGAGGAGGAGGACGAGGAGGAGGAGGAGGAGGAAGAGGCGGAGGATGAGATCCGTGTGTGTGTGTGTCAAGAAGTAAGACATACTGTGACAGAATAGGAGCACACGCAATCCGATCATGAGATAAACAAACGCCATTTTGGCAGGAATAGATCTCTACATCTACAGATCCACTATAGGGACAAAACTATTTGGTTTCAGGATTATGAAAGACAAATGTTTCATCATACCATGACATTTTTGGACAATGCTATGCTTCCAACAGTTTGAGGACGGTCCTCTTCTATTCAAACATGACTGTGTCTCAGAGGACAAAAACAAAGACATGGCTGAGCTGGAACAGAGAAGGTGAGCATCGACATCCAACCTCACCAATGCTCTACAGAATGAATGGGCACAAAGTCCCACAAAAACACTTCATAATCTTCCAAGAAGAGTGGACGCTGTTACAGCTGCAAAATGGACCAGCTCCATATTAAAGTACTGTATGATGTGATGGTCAGGCATCCGAATACGTTTGTCCTTAGTGGAAGCACATATATATTCGGATTAGGATTATTTCCTCGATTAATCGGACACATGTTTGGTCGATAAAATGTCCACAAAATCCAAAATTATTCAATTTTAATAATTTCGCAGTTCTATGCAGCTAAGAAACCAGAAAATTCACATTTAAGAAGCTGAAAAACCAGAGAACCTTGTTTTAATTACTGAAAAACACTCAAACTGAATTAATTGATTATCAAAATAGTTGACAACTATATTGGTAATCGATTAATAATTGATTAATCATTGCAGACCTAGTTACTGGCATGAAAATGTTGTTGAGCTAAAATCTAAGACCTTACTGTAATTTGAGACATTTAAAAAACTTTTATTCTCAATGAGGGGCACGATCGTTAAGTTTCCCTTATGTTTCCCCTTAACTGCAGACTTCATCGTCGGTTCAGTGCTAATTAACTAAAATAGCTTGTTTATCTTACATGCTTTTACTGCAGTGTGCACAAAGTTCATCAGTAAGTTGAAGAATGCCGAAATGCTTCAAATCTGGAATCATGTTTCTCTACAAAGCAACCGGGGGGGGGGCAGTATACGGCTACGCTATTGTCATTCATGTCAGGTACTGTGATTAATCACTCGTGAACTCTTAACGCGTGAACCCAGCACTGGTGCAAATGGAGTCATGTGCCAATGTGAAATTCTACAGAGGAACAGACAGAGATGCCAATTCAGGTGACTTCAGAATTCAATTCCACCTCAACAGCTCATAACACTTTACTAACTGAGATTATAACCATGCACACACACACACACACACACACGCACATACACGCACGCATGCACACACAGACCTTTTAGGTATTTGAATTATTAAGCCCCTAAGACAGCTATGGACAGTCTGACAGAAAAATGGTCCAATTATTTGTATCACACAGTGTTTTCAGAGCTTCAACACTGTGGGTGAATCTGAGGGGGATTTAAAGGAGAAAACACCAAAAGTCAATCACTTCAGTTTTATCCTCCCTTTCACTGTTTCTTTGTTTCCATTTTGACTGCAATTTTTCAATCAGGGAACATGACAAAAGCCAGGAAGTGCACGTTCAACAGCAGCAATTACATGCCCGTCTGCTGATATATATGTATATATATATATATATATATTTTTTTTTTTTTTTTTTTTTTTTTTTTAAGAACTTATTTATACCAGCAACCACTGAAAGTGTGTGTCAAAACAAAAGTGTCACAGGCTTCAGTGCACAGCACGTCAAGCCAGAGAAGCAGGCAGGAGGATATAAAGGATGCCAGGCCAACTGGTGGCATCTTTACAGCGAGCGTACACGAAAAGCCCAAAATAAACTGGATGTGCTTGCAATAAACTAACTAAACTGGGAAAAAAAGAGAGAGAAACTGAAGAGAAAATCTGAGTCTCTGCTGCATTTCCATAAACCACCATCTACCCTGTTAACTCTTCATCACTTTCCATTTTAAAGTGACAGATGAGGCTTCTTTGAAGCGTGGTTGTATGAAGCACTGGAACGTTGACACTTTGAACCAGTGAGAGACAAAGACAATCACTCTCACTGGCTGCCAGTGCAGCTAAATATCTACGCCTACTTAAGTCTACCATATTTTCATAATGTGCCGCCTGCTTTATCTCACTGTAAGACAGACTTTGCCAAGTGCTCACTTCCCTGCACCAAAGTCCATAGAGAAAATGACCTAAATGGCCTACTGCCGTCTATTATATGCAAGTTTATCCCACAGAGGTAAATCCAAAAGCAGGATTCCAAACACCGAAATTACAAAATGACACATTTGAAATCATGATGGAGGCATCAGTGGATCAACAACTCTTGTATGCCTCAATGTGAAATCGCTGATTTTCTCTGTGGACTCTGGTGTGGGGGAGCGAGTGGTTTTAAAGAGCGAAACAAATTACATTTATAAAATGGAAAAGGTTGTCTAATAGTAAGAAAAAAAATTGTTGATAACTTGCTAAGCTAAGTTATCAACAAAATGGCTAAAATGGCAGCCAGGTTTCCAATGAGAGCCAACATCCATGTCTCAGGTTTGTTTCTCAGCAAAGTGCTGACAATGTATCAGTACCATACAACCACACTTGTAAAAAAAACCAACTATCACTTTGAGGCAGTTGTTACTTCTCAGTGCAGACACTCTCACTATAGTTTGTGCCACATCCTGAGGTGTTACTCCAACTTTCTTTCTTTCTTTCTTTCTTTCTTTCTTTCTTTCCCTTCTTTGCCATAATTATGCCTCCACCTCGTCTTCTTTGCACTCACTGTTTTTTGCTTCCAACCACTATTTACATGAATAAATAAATATGTGTGTGTCAATAAAAGAGCTCTCTGTGAGCTGGAACAGCCTGTAAGGCAGAGGCCTATTAGTTCTTGTCAACAGCATCGGGCAGATTCATGGGAAAAGGTTTGTTTTCTTTTGCAGTACTTTCAACATATGGGCACATAAATCACCAACTGCTATTTAACTCGACACCTGTTTCTTCTACCGCCCTCCTCATCTCCATCTGCCATCATTATTTACGACGAGTGCGGTATCCGCTCAGTGTGAGCCCTTGTTTGGTATATCTGTGTGTTTGCGAGGGGGTGGACAATGCCAGTTCAGCAGTATATGACGCACTTCTGCCACCGCCAAGGTTGTCGCTGCACACACTGGTGCCTGCCAAGTTTGAAGCCTGTCAAGTGAACCTTTTTGACAAATGTGTAATGGAAATCTGATGAATTAAAATATCTATATTGGCGCTTCTCTTTGTGTATCTGAAGCATTCAACGGACTCATCTGCTTCAGGTGTTTCAGGTGACCCGTCGGACAGTTATGCAGTTAACAAACACCAACACACGTTCCTTGCACTTTAGATAGACACAAATGACTTGCACTATATGGACAACCGTTAAGTATTGAATTCAGGTGTTTCAACAGGCTTTGGTCTCGGCCCTTTATCTCCAATGAAGGACGATCTTAACGCTTCAGCATACCAAGACATTTTGGATGATGCTATGTTTCAAACCTTGTGGCAACAGTTTGAGGAAGGTCCTTTTCTATCCCAACATGACTCTGTCCCAGTGGACAAAGCAAGGACTATGAAGACATACTTTGACTCCGAGTCTGATGTGGAAGAACTTGCCTTCTCGACCAACATCAATGTCTGACCTCATCAATGCTCTACAAAATGAATGGGCACAAATTCCCATAGAAACACTTTAAAATCTTGAGGACTGTCTTCCAAGAAGAGTGGAAGCTGTTACAGCTACACAAAAGGGACCAACTCCATATTAAAATACTGTATATGTATTTGACTATGTCATTGCAGTCCCTGTTGGTGTAATGGACAGGCGTCCCAATACTTATGTCCATATCAACACAACAAACAACCATAAGGAGAGACTGGCCTGTACTCACCTCTCTGCACCAGCATGGTGACCTCGCTGCCTTTGGGACACTTGCTAAGCAGATCGACCACCTGGTTGTGAGACATGCTCTGCACGTTTCTCTTGTTCACTTCCATGATGATGTCGCCCTCCTTGAGGCCGCGGCAGCGAGGGTAGTCCACAATCTGCTTCACTCTCTGCCCTCCACCGCCGGGACTGTCGGCGATGGTGAAGCCGAAGCCCTTGTCTCCTTTCTCCATGTGTACAGTGATGAGCTCTGGTTGTGTGGCGATGGACGAGGCCAGGGTGACCACATCGCTGGGGTAGCCGTGTTGGGAGGAGGTATCGGACGCCACCTCGGCAGTGGGGCTGTGGGCTCGCGGGAGGCCGTTAAGAGGCGCCGCGCCGTTCGTCAAGCCGTTGTTGTTGTTCTGACTGCCATGGCTGGACGGCGAGTTGTAGCTGTTGGGAGCCTCCTGGCCGTTGACGATGATGGGCTCTTTGTTTTCGAGGATAGCCACTGAGGTAACCAAGCTGGTGTTGGGGTCGTCGGGGTCGAAGGGCAGCGGGTAACCGCGGCACAGCTCCAGGTTAACCATGGAGCCGATGGGGATTGACTGGAAGATCTTTACGACTTGGGCATGGGTGTAGCCGAGAACACAGATGTCATCGACGCTTACAATCACGTCACCTGAGAGACGGAACAGAGAGACAATGTTAAGAAAGAGAAGGTAAAGTGTTTTACAGAAACACTTTACACGTCAGTATTTACATGGTATGGTAATAGTCTGGTAAATGGGAGGTAATATTATTGTTATCCCATCTTAGCTGTTGGCTACAACCAGTGTAATAACAAAATGAAAATACTCAGGAATCAAAATTGGTCTTTATTAAGGGTGTAAAAATTTACCAGTACAAAGCAGTGATTGTATAACAACTAAAAGATATAAATTCAACTCCATCTCAATGAGTTTTGAACCGAATACCATCTTTAAATACTGTAAATCAGTTTAATGAGGCTGTTAACGGTTACTTTCACATCGGGGCTGATGCTGACGTGTCAACTTGTCAAGTTGAAGCTATTTGTCTTGAAGCCAAGACAAATGATAAAACAATTGTCTCTGAAATGCTATTTTATTTTTATATCATGGCATGTGTGTCAGACAAACCTTATATTTTCAGGGTCAAAAATCCTTGTTCATACTCTGAGTCTTTTTAGCTCTCGTTAGTTATTTGTCTCATTAAAAACGGAAAGAAGAGTTTTTAAACTTTTAAAAAACGTCTCTGCTTTGGGGAGATGAAGAAAAAACGATATATTTTTGGGGACAGTTGGCGCTTCCAGAGCAGAATTACTCAGTTCACCAACCTGTCTCCATCTTGCCATCGAGGGCAGCAGGTCCATCCAGGACCAGGCTCTTTATCTGCAGGAACTCGTCCGGCTCGTCGCCTCCAACGACGGTGAAGCCGAACCCTCGACGACTCTTTTTCAGCTTGGTATTGATGAATGTCCCCTTCAGCTCAGAACGGTTCCGAGTAAAGAAAGGCTTCCCTCCTGGACGCAAATGCAGATGATTCATTTTAGACTACTTTGATAGAATAATGTGAAAGAACAAACTGAATTAAGAAGGTTTTACTGCTGTTTGACAACTGGTCAATGTTTAGTGCTGTGTTTCCAAAGCGTTCTCAATGATGATACACTTTTTAAAGATTGGCAAACAATCCTGAACCAAATCACAATTAGCCCCCTATGAAAATGTCACCTGCTGTTAAACAGTGCAAAGACTTTTTAACACAGCTTTTTCAAAAATCCTACATTTATTTTGGATGCTTCCATTATTTGACTTTGCACAAAGAAATTAAATTATTCCACAAAAACCAAAAACTGCCAACAAGTCTCTGACTCGTCTCCTGAGGAATCCCAGCCCATTCTTCTTTGGCAAATCTCTCCAGCTCCCCCAGATTTGATGGCCTTCTGGCATGGACCTTGGTCTTCACTTCAATGGGATTTAAGTCAAGACTTTGTGCAGGCCAGTCAGTAACATTCACTCTGGTCTTCTGGAGGTCGAGCGACGTATGTTTTGGGTCGCCGTCGTGTTGGAAGACAAAGCGACGACCCAGAGCCAGTTCTGCTGCCGACTGCTTCAGGTTTTCTCCTTCTTTCTTCATGATTCCTTCCACCTTGATGAGATTCCCAGTTGTACATTGTACATTGTGACAACAGTAACATTTCCTTTTAGAATGTAAACAACTTCATTTTATGCATGTCATCATAAAGTGTATACAAATAAATCTCAACAAAAAGGTTGCATTCACAAGGGAGTGATTATGAGAAAAAAAAATGGATGAACAAATGGAAGGTTGTGTGTCGTAGAAGAGATTTATTGACATGTAGCATCACAGTAGGTTGTGAATAACCTCGGTGTCACTGTGTTTTTGCAGTGATGCAAACATTGTGTGTGTGTGTGTGTTATTGTGTGCGGCGTCTTTTTGAAATAAATGTCTCGGAAGCGGCAAGATGTAACAAAACGGCAGGTTGGGGGGGGGGAACAAGGCAGTGGCTTTATCCACGAGGGATCCAGAAATGTAAGTACAAGTGAGGAAGAGGGAGGAACATGAAAGCAAGGCAGCGAGATAAAGAGAGAGATTTCAAATGATGACTTTCTCCAAAGGAGTGTCAAGGCCTGGGACAGGAAAAAGCCAGAGAGGAAGGTGGGCGGTGGAGACGGACAGAGTGACAGAGACAGGAGAGACAGAGGGACGGACAGAACCAGAGAGTGGTGGGGGAGGAGGGAAAATGAAGCGATCGATGAGAGGAAAGGGAGAATAAGAGGTAGAGATGGGTGAGGCAGTTCATTCTCTGCCCTGGCTGCACTAATTAGACAAGCTGCTGGTGGGAGGATGGTATAAGAAGGAGCTGGTAAGTGAGAGGACAGAAACTCATTAACGGCTGCTTTCTGTAAGTGTGTCTGTGTGTTCTTGTACTTGCTGCAGAGTGAGGACACTTTGGCTGGCCCTCACTTTTTTTTTTCCACCCCTTAAAAGGGCTTTTTCAGGGTTAAGACCTGGTTTTAGAATGAGTTTAGGATCTAGTTGTGATGGTTAAGGTTAGGGTTAGGGGCTATGAGGGTCCCCACTTTGATAGAAGCACAAACGTGTGTGTGTGTGTGTGTGTGTGTGTGTGTGCTGGTATGTGACGAGTGAAGGCATTATTGGATCCAAGGTCTGTGAGGAATCAACATGTGGCCACTGGAAACACAGAGGGTCCTTTAAGAAGTTCTCCACCTCGACACAGGAGGGAAGATCGATCTTGGATTATTTTAAGCCAAGTGTTTCCATCATGGCTCGATTTGGTACAGTACTGTACAGTTTGGAACGGTAATGGTAAAGCCCTGCCCCGGGCTTGTGTTTCGACTCTGAGGAGTTCCTCTATTTTGATACTATTCCAAATGGAAATCCAAAATTATACGTTCCATACTGTATTGAACCAAACTGTTCCACTTGATGGAAACAAGGCTTTAGTCTCCTTTAACGTTAAGGGAACTTGGCCGCACAGATTTATTTACGTCACATTGGGAGCCTCCAGATCCTCCTCCTCCTCCTCCTCATCATCACCAAAGATGACTCTTCATCATGAAATTGCAACTATGCAAGCAGTTTAGGGTTTCAGTTGAGGAAACAAAGAGTTTAGACAGCGTCTGACTGGGTGAGTAAGACACATGTGGACACATGGTGATACAGTATAAGACTTTTTAAACTTTCCAGGTGAAACTTTCTGATGGACATTGAAGTAACCATGCTGCTAAATTCATTGGTCAGTCCGTCTTTACTGCAATTTGCACCTGATGTTAATGATATTCTATTTTGTACTCACCATGCTGCTACACTGATTTATTGACTTTATTTAGCCTTACTTTTGGCAAAAAAGAAGAAAAGTAGACTAGCTAACTGTACGCAGCAGGCAGGAAGACGACTATGTAAGACAACATGTATGCAGTGTTTGCAGGTTTTAAGCAAAAGCCTTTAATGGAATGGGAATATTTTGATCATCAGGCATAAATAAGGACGCCACACCGCAGAACTTGACTTTGTATTTGTTGACAAATGCTCTGAACCAACTAAACTACCAAATAAAAATATAAAGTACTATCCTTAATAAGACCCTGCCCCCCCCCAAAAAAAGATAAAGATAAAACGATAATTATTGTGATAAAATGCGAAAAAATTATTTTATTTATTCCTGAGTGAAAGTTTAAGAAAACAACGCAATTATGTGACAGGTCCCACAGTTTGCACAGTGCAAAAACATATGTACAGTCTATATAATGAACCCATGTTATAATTGAAGAAAATTATATTGCGATATATGCTTGTTTAAATTATTGCCCAAAATAAAATAGAAACCCATTTACTGTGTTGTCACAAAAACAAAAAAAAAACTGTCTCCTGGACTTTGTTGTACTTTTTCATAAATATGAGGTGAAAGTTAAACAGTGAGCTACTTTATCACGTCAATTCATACCTGGTCGTCCATCATGAAAACTCAAACATGGCCAGAGGCAACGGAGCAGGAAAACAAACTACACTGAAAGAGCTGAATTTGGTTTAATAAGTCCCTCTGGGTAACACAGCACATAAACAGAAAAGTAGTGGTTTGGTTTTTTTTTTTTTGAGGGTTTCTGCCTCTATAGGTGTTAACTTACGTTTTTGCCCCATGGCGTTGGGCACCGTGGGTCCGGTCTGAGGGTCCCTGTAGGTCTCCTGGTGGTTGGCAGCATAGCTGGCCAGAGGAGCTCCGGCCATCGTGGAGTCCTCGATCCATTCTGCAACAACAAAAACCACACGTTCTCTGGGTTGGATACAAACAGGTGAGGGCCTTTGCATGTGCGACAAAGTGTGGGTTAAAGGCTCGGGGACCCAACGTTCGTCCCACAGTCAGTTCGAAGCAAGAGATGGTGAAGATGGTGATGCAAGAAGATACGTTCTGATTTTAATACTGATTTTAATGTGTGGTTCAGGTTGCATATTTGTAATTTTGGGCATTTGCATGTGTAGTTTCCTGTTACTGTTGCAATTTCTCATACTGGTGTCTTTGGACACTATACAAATAAAATCCATTATTAATCATTGCTGGAAACTACACATTTTCTTCTTCTCAGTCGACTACGTGCAGTAAAATATATGATATATCCTCCCACACAGCAAGAAATATATAAAAAGTGTTTTATAATAAAGGGAGAGACCAATTCATTGCAATTTTTCAACCTATCAGTATCAGCCGACAGTTTCACGCCTCGCAGAAATTATGGGTCAGTGGGTATATTTGTGGATATTGCTCACACTGGCTTTTCTGGTCCATCACTGGTCTGCGTTCTTCAAACTGACGTCACTGTGCTCTTTAGGAAATAAAACGTGCTGTTGATCCAAGCAATCAGACAATCCAACGCGACATACTTATATTTATGTTTATTCATCAGGCATAATTTTGTCCGACTGAAATTATCCACTTAAAGAAGAAAAAAAACAAAAACAAACCAACGCAGGGTTCACTGGGTTGAGCGTTGATTACTGTTCAGTTATTTTCTCGGAATATTGTGACTACCAATGTCTTCCTTTGGAAACGGGAGGTAAAGATCTATCAGCAGATTCATCCGCTGTTGACTTTTTCCATACTCTAAACTAGTGTTTCTCTGCTTTTTTAAAATTCACTATGACTTGCCCATCAGGGAGAGAGATCAAGTGAAACCAACATTACATTTTCACGAGGAACAAGGAGCGGATCATTTACATTTCATGAAGGGTTTTTTCCACCGTTTCACATCTACATGAGTAAAATCAGGTGTGTGAAAATACAGGACGACTCATTTCCTCGTAGCGCCCCCCCCCCCTTGATTAATCACCTTGTTACCGTATCACGGCAGCGATCAGAGAACAGCCTTCATTAAAATTCTTCACAGAGCCGCAGCATCAATGCAGAGGTGAAATGAATTGGTAAAAACCCTGCTTGAAGGTATTGAGTTTTTCTATTCCACGCTCTCGTTTTGAAGCGAGACTAAGCTCTCGCAGTAAAGTCGGCAGGTAATCGAGGGGAATCTAATGATTTCTGCTGAATGGGCAGAAAGTGGAGCGTGATAAGAAGAGTTCCCAGGTGGGCTGGTCTGCATTTACAATCAATCTCTCTGTGGGGCGTCCTGTGGATGCATATGCTTTGAGACAGGAAGCACAAGAGACACGAAAGCAGACTTTTGTTCAGCTTGTTCAAGGCGGGAATTTGTTCCACCGCAAAGTTCAGTGTAAAAGGGACAAAGAGAACGGGGGTGGGATCTTTGTTCCTACATAATGCCAGCAAAGGGGCGCTACAGTCAAAGAGCTGGTTTAACATTGATGTAAAACGGAGATGCCAAGTACCAGTAATTTTACTTGTAGGATTAAGTAACAAATGTAGCACTTTTAATGTTTCTAATGGTGCTACTCCATTATAGAGTTCTAGCACTATACGCGACACAAACTAGTGACGGTCAAAGCAGTTGTTTTTCTTTGTCCTGAATCATTAGAATGGTTCAGTACTGAATGGTTCAGTACTTCCTGCATGACCGGAGCACAGACTCCGTCTGACACAGTCACTGAAGTGAAATACGGCTGAACGGCTTGTGATTGGGCTCACCATCTCCGTCTTTCAGCAGTGCTGTCGCTAAATACACCAGACTCCTCTGTTAAATATGGACATTTTACCAATGTCCTTGTTAAATGTTGCAGATTAACGCATGTTTTCAAGATTTTCAAGTCTTTTTAACTGATCTACAGTTCGCCATCGTTCGCTTTGATTCTCGTGTCGGACTTCGTTGCGCTCGCGACTCTTCCAGTGACGACGCTGTCTGACCAATCAGTGGCCGGCGGTCTGTCCACGTCACATTTTAGTATCGGCACGACTGGAACCTCGACAGAGCAGGTACTAAAAATGACTATCATACATCATCAGAGATTATATCACTAGTAACTATGGTGCAGCTAAGTTTGTTCACAATTTAAATGTTCATTTATTGGGTGAAACTCTGTTGGCTGGTCTGTTAGTCGAGTTAGTCGCGCACAGCGAGCTACAGCTGTGGGTCAGAACAACAGACTTTCTCCTGGACAAGTGAGCAATTGAGCTTGTAACAACTTTTCTTCCTCTTCTGTTTCTAATAATAATTTCTGGCAGGCTGTACACTGAGGGGTGTAACGCTGTCCTCCACAGTTTGTCGTCTCCTCACATCATGTGAAAAGGATCTGCTGTTGCTCGGTGCAGGCAAATACAACTGAAGTGCTATTGACGGTAAAACCAGCAGCGGTTGTACGGTGGAATCCCATTTCAGGGTTGGTGAGGTTGCTCCAAGTTTCTGAGTTGGAAAGTTCCGACTAGAAATGGAACGCACCATTACAGTACCAGGGTTAAACTCTAATGGCTGCACTTTTACAGATGTTTTATACTGTTAGACTCATTATAAAAAGAATAAAGTTAAAAAAATACTTGTCGTGGTTGAGTTTTCACAGCAGACGTCTTGTTGAAAAATGTTAAAAGCTCAGTCATTATTTTAATTACTGCCGTTTTAAGTGCCGCAAATTAGAAAAGACAGCTCTATCTCTATCGCAGGCAGGTAATTTTCAGTTAAAGAAAAACTCACCTCGTCTTCTCCTTGAGGGAATTTTTAAAAAAAGCTCTCAAGTTATTACCACAAGCAAGCGTCTGAATGTAACAAGAAAAAAAAAAAAAAAAAAAAAACAGCCGCAAGTAATAGTTATGCCTTTATGGAAGGGCACTTAGCAAATCATAAGGCAGCAGCAAAAAACTGGAATCGAGTCAGAGGCAATCAGACACGCTCGCTCGCACAGACACCGACAGAGCGCAGACGTCTGAGTCGCACACATGAGCAGAAACAAAGAAAATGACGCCCTTGGCAGGGGCTGGTGAACACACCTCGGATGTAGCGCTCACCTTCTGGTGGCTGCTGGCTCTGGGGCTGAGGCTGCTGCTGCTCCAGCTGCCTGCGCTTCTTTGCCTCCAGCACTGGATGCTCATACTGGGTCTTCCTGTTGATGTGACTTTGGGGATGATGAAAGGAGCCGTGAGTGGATGGAGGTAAGGGAATGAATTAAAAAAAAAATAAATAAATAAATAAAAACCATGAGGGTGCAAGGAAAAGAAGTGAATAAGAGCGGGGAAAAGTGGAACACCGCAGGGAAGGAGGGAAGACAGACCCAGAGGAGGGGAGAAGATAACAGAGAGATCAATAGAGGCACAATACACACACGTTTGTCCATGTTATTCCTGTCAGAGACGTGCACGACACAATCGCACCCACAAATCATGTCAAATAAATCCCCATTCATTCGCAGAAACACCAAAAATGTCACCTGCAACCACCAAGTTATACAGCAAATGACCAAAACTGTGAATAATATATATTGTAAAGAGAAAGGGGAAAAATTCCCAGAGACAAAGAGGAGAAAAAAATAGAAATAGAAAAGCTTTGAGGCAGTAAGTGCTGCTTTGAACGACATGTTAAATGCATGAATTACATTCATATTAATGCAGAGGCCTCGGTTCCTCACACACTTGCTACGATGTTTTCCAAAATGGTGATGAAAACAAAATGGCCCACGTTTTCTCAATGACAGACACTGTGACGTCTTACAGCTGAACCGTACAGACGGCAGAGCGGCTCTAACTGACGCTGAAGGTGAGAGTTCCTCCCTTTCTCGTTGTATTTATGCACAAAAAAAAACACTTACTCGACATAGTAGACCCCGTACACTGGGTCGTCGATTTTCTCCCATCCTGGTGGAAGCTCTGCAGGACAAAAGAATAAAGAGAAGAGAGAAAAACAAAGTGTGTGTGAGGCAGACGGGAAGTAACGGAAACGCCAAGATGAGAATTTCATTGTTAATGCCAGGAATAGGCCACGTCTAAAACAGGATAAAAATCCAGAAAAAAAATCAATGTTGGTCATGTCACAATTGATAATTTAAGTTGTTATAATAGGTTGAATTCAAGTGGCTTTTTTAAAAGCTTTATTAAATCTTTATTAAAATATGGTTATGTGCATAACTTGTAAAAATATGTGATAATTATTAGAAATTGAAATATGTTTCACCTAGTGTTTGTTAAAAACAGGGATTTACTATTTACTGGGGACGAGCACAAATACTTGATGATTCTATTATTTGTTTTATGACGCAATTTGTAACTTTTAATAAAATTGCTGTTGCTTAATGTTACTCGCCGAGCGTTCTGCATGGAATCTTGTGTCAACAGCAGAGAGAGAGACAGCGGACACTGTCCACAACACCGCTTGTAATTAGGACGCTATGTTTGTTCTGCATGGGCCTAGTCTACGCACATCAAGCAATGCAACAATGAAACAGTAGGTGGCGTTGTAACAAACAAGGGAGACATTTACCTAAATATCTACTTAACTTTATTATATTTATATTATTATATTCAACGAATAATCCTGTCAAATATCCAAATAGCATTTTTGCTTTAAATGCCCATCCCTACTATTTATGAGAGGACAGTGAACGCAACACAGTGGACGTTTATCGTTTTCCTCCACAGCAATTCAAAATAATGGTTGGATTATGTAAATAGTTATCAGTGGTTACAGTTCAACCAGAGTCATTGATTGTCGTTAATGGTGAGGCTGAAATTTTATGACACTCATAAGTGCTAATGGGAACTGGTGTGTGTTCATCATGGGGTGAGTGGTTGCTGCCTCCTGGATGGAATGACGACATTTGTCGTTCGCTCCATCGTTGACAGCACACACACACACACACACACACACACACACGCTTGTGCTTCTATCAAAGTGAGGACCAGACAAAATGTCCTCACTTTGTCAAAATATCCTCTCTTCCTTCTTTCCCGTCACCATAAATAACGACTAACGACCACCTGTGTGACACTGTGTGACAAAATAAATACAGAATGCATGTCGGGTTCTGTGAATATGACCCCGTCTTGGTCGGGTTTGAACAGAAAAATTGTAGATTAACACCTTGTACAGTAGGACATATCATATTTCTGCTGCACCGAGTGTGTGACGATGAAAAATCAAGACTAGGATTTATTTTATGAGGCCGATAATGAAGTAACACTGAAACTATGTGTCTTTCACAGCTGATAATCTCTGATAATCTGGCCACTAAAAAACAGTTAATAAGCAAAATGAGTATGTGTACGTATGTGTACGTATGTGGACACCCTCAATATTAAAACTGTAATGTGAGCGGCTGAGTCACGGCGGATTAGACGCAGTCAGGATGTGGGAGAAACTGCATCGGCCTCTTCAAAGTGAAACTCTGCCTTTTTTTGGACTTTTCAAATGAAAACAGAGTCAGTGTCGGTTTTTTTTTAAACAAACTCTAAAACCGCGGCGCTCGCGTGGACGGGCAGGTGTTTCCAGAGCACAAGTGAGACATTTTTCAAAAGGAAAATGAAGTCGTGTGGATGTTGCCTCGAGGCTGTGAAGTTGCTGCCTCTCCACTGTCAGTCAGTGAGACAGACAGACGCAGACAGACAGACAGACAGACAGACAGACAGACAGACTGCTGCTCTGCCTCCTCGTCCCCTAACAAGGCTGACATTTCCACGCATCAGATAAGAAACAGAGTGAGGCTCGGACAAACTGACGGACGGAGAGATGAAAGCAGGACAGGCAGGGAGGAAGGAGGGGCGGGACGCCGAGGACGAAGACATGTTCAACCAACAGAGGCCTCAAACCTGCGGCCCGTGGGCCACATGCAGCACCCCCAGTCAACTTCACGCGGCCCACCACTTAATAACTTAATAACGACTTATTTCTCTATGTTTTGTGATTTATTACTCGACTAATTTGGCATCATTAATACGTTTATGTTGTGAACTTTTTTATGAAAAACAAACCGCACCATTTTAAAATTCTGTGAGCGTTCCAAAGGGCTCCCAGGTCGAGTTTTATGTCGTAAACTGACACGAACGAACGAGACGTAATCCGACAATAATTTCCTGGATTTTTGTCCGAACCCTGCCCCACCCTGTTTGAGATCGGACTCATTTACGGAAATTAAAAGTGGGATTTGGCGTAGGAAAGGGGAAAAACTTTGGCAGAGCGTAACGGCCCAGTGATGCCATCTTGCCGTGTTCACCACCATTACCCTCTGAAATGGGACCGTCTGAATCACAGCAGAAGTCATGACACGTAAGTGTAGGAAATGGCCACAGACAGAGCTTGTTCTATAATGCTCTGCTCTCCTGTCATGTGGAAATGTTACATACCCTTACCCTCAGACGATTAGGTCTCACCCCGCGTGATTACAGTCATCCAGCTTCACTGCGGCCTCTAACGAGGCGGAGTCAGTTTATTGTGTGGACGTGACACATGCTACAATCAGGCTGAAAAGACTCTTGTGGACAAAGAAATCTGATTTGCTTCCTGTGTTAATTCGACTTATGGTCCTAGATCAGATACATATTCATTAAATGATCATGTGAGATGAGTGAGAGGAGTCTAATCCAAATCCATGTGGCTTTTTGCATATATATATATACACACATATATAATGAGCCAGGGCTGCAACTAATAATTATTTTCCTCAATTAATCGATTGGTCCATAAAATGTCAGAAAACGTTGATCAGGGTTCTTCAAACCTGGAAAAGATGACGTTGTCAAATGTCTTGTTTTGTCAATTCGTCCACTTTTTTTTGTTTTCTTTGTTTAAACAAAAGCATAAACAGTAAATTATCCATTCGTGTGTTTGGAGCCAAATGATTAAATTCACCTCACGATGAATTCTAGAAAATCACCCACTTGATTTCACACTGTACCAGTTCTGCTCCTTGAGGGACACCTGTGCGTTCTTGTATTTGTTCCCTCTTTAGGACATTTTCTGTCACAAACACAGACCTTGTGAGGACCAGTAGTCCTCATGGAGACCAAAACCTGGTCTTAATGGGGCAGAACCTCATTTCTGAGGAACTGGTTGAGTTTGGGGCTAACAGAATAAAAGCCCCCGTGTTGCCACCATACTGTATTTCATCTCTGGTCGGTCGGCGAAACATCCGTTTCTCGTGATTACAGTACATACAGTACGTAGCTTAATTAGACAAGTGTATTTCTCGCAGCTCCAGCATCTCGTACGCAGCAACGGTGCAACGCAGGCGCAACGCATTCAGTGGAATCCCGGAGTCGTCGCTCGGGAATAAATGATGCCTATAAGGAGTCCTCTGTAAGAATGCTGCACGAGAATGTGTGTGTGTGTGTGTGTGTGTGTGTGGGGGGCGTTTCAACAGAAAGGTTTACATGTCAGTGTGTGGAGGTGAGAGAGAGCGAGAGAGAGAGAGGTATCTGCTGCTCACCTCCCCCTCTTCCTCCAAATATCATGAGTTCAAGTCAAACATGATGAATCACATGTTTAACTGTTTGCATCTCATTCGACTGATACTGTGTTGTGATTGATTTCTCTTCCGTGAACTGCAGAGAGAGACTCGTGTGTGTGTGTGTGTGTGAGATGATTTGTGGGACTCCTCCTCCTCCTCCTCCTCCTCCTCCTCCTCCTCAAAGCTCTGAAGTTAATTACATTTCTTTGCCCACCTGTATTGGATCTTGCCGATCGATAATTAGTGAACATGCAGTGGAGAGCCTGTTCTGTGGACGGGGGACTCGTCTGATCTGATGATGGGAACATGGCAGCTGCTGAAAACGCCTGACAGATGCTGCGTAACCTAATTTTTTTTTTTTGGGCTTCTGTCTTTATTCTGCTTCTTTTGTTTGCTGGAGGCGTCTGCCTGCTGCTGCTGCTGCTGCTGCTGCTGCTGCTGCTGCTGCTGCTGCTGGCACGGAGCTCAAAAGATGCAAATAAAACCCTCCTATTTCTCTGTGGGCGACGCCATTTATTTCTCACTGAAGTGTTTTCAGGGTTTATGCACTCTGTGAGGTCAAAGTGAAGAACTTTTAATGTCCTCTGTCGAGCGTTTTCAGCCCCCCCTCACCTGTGGTGAAGTTTATTTTAACACAAATACATAAAATTCAGAGCGAAAACTATAATTTATCTTTTCAAACCAGACCTATAGGGCTGGGCAGTATATGGATAATCTATATATCACGACATGAGATGAGATCTGGTCTTAGATTTTGAATATCATCGTATTGTGTTAAAGTATCTACGGTGACCTTATTGAGTACATTTGTGAAATACACTAAATATTATAAATATTATAAAAAAAATAAATATTATATGTATAGATAAATATTTTCAAAATCAGTTCATCCGTCATTATTTTCTCGATGAATCGATTACTTGTTTGGTCAGTAAAATGTCAGAAAACGGTGAAAAATGTCAAGTGGTTTTTCTCAAACCTGGAAATGATGATGTTCTCAAATGTCTTGTTTTGACCACAAAACTAAATTATTCCGTTTTAATGATTTCTTTGTTGTATGAAGCAAAGAAACCAGAAAATATTCACAGTTAAGAGGCTGAAAAATCTAAACGCTTGTTTTAATTATTGAAATAAGATAATCGATTATCAAATGGTTGACGATTCATAAATGATCAATTAAACAATCAATTCAGCCCTATATATTTATTTAGGCCCTATATCCTTACACACATAAATATCTTTCTTTAAAAGAATTAAAGCAGGTATTATCTGAAATGAGACGTAGTAAGTGTTTTTTAGGATCATCAATACAAAGTATCAACATAAAGTAGTATGATCTGTAATAAATATCTGCTCGTTTCAATTATTGCATTGGATCATGAATAATAATCCCATAAATTCAACTGGAAAGTTATTGGACGAGTTGTTCTAACAGTAATCCCAGATTTTCTTTCATGATACATTTTTTTTTTGTTTGATTCCTTTTCGTTCATCAGTACATAATCTATTTTAAGTAATTCTAAATTAAAATATGTCTAATAAGAGTGTATGCTGTGTCTTTTGTAGATAGACACAACATACAGTGTACTCCATAGTTATGGCCAGAATTGGATAATCCCACTTTTTTTTTTAATCAATAATGAGAATATGATTTTTTTTTTCTGATTATTTACAGATATTATCAATAACTGTTGCCTTCACTGTTGTGCTGCCTGATCTGTGAGCAGGTTTCTGAAGTTCTGCCTCAATCGTCTGCTGCGCTGTGAGGACATGGACTCTGATGGATTCTGTCATCAGATTATTCAGAATGTAAACGTCCAAGTTTCTTGATACACGACTCATCATCCTGATTTCAGCCAAACTACACAGTAACACAGACCTAAATGAGGAACGACTACATGTTTTGTTTCAAAGCAACACTGACATTTTTCATCAGAATCAAAAACTTTACTATTCCACATGGGGAAATCCAACTGCAGCGCGGCAAAGGACACATGGTTGTCAAAATGTGAGATTGTTTTAGCAGCGTTATTAGGAAAAAATGTCAGAAATATCCTCATCTCGTAACATTAATATGTTTTCCCATTCAATGAAATGAATAAAAAAACTAATAATCTGGATCTGTATCACCAAAAAAAAATCTCATACTGTCGTATTTGATGTAAAAATGCAGAAAATGTTAGTAAATTTTACATTTTTGAGTTCAGCTGCTCTCACTTGTTGACTTATTTTGGCAGAGTAAGTAAGATGGAGTAAAAAAAGATAAGGTGCTTACCAAGGTCATTGTCCAGCTCCTCTGTGTGAACCCCCTCTGCTCAGGGTGAAGGACGACGACAACAACAACAACAACAACACAGACAGAACAGGATTGAGTCAGTAAAGTGCAACGACACCATGACGCCACTAGGTGGCAAGAGTTAACCAAGTCATCGATTCAACCTTGTGACACAAAAAAGTCTCAAGGCAAGATTATGGCTCATGACTTCATCGGCGTCCATCGTCTTCTGGACATTTTCTGTCATAAACCGTGACCTTGTCAGGACCAGGAGTCCTCATAGAGACCAAAACCTGGTCCTAATGAGGCAGAACCTGACTTCTGAGGGACAGAATCCAAAGAGGAATGTGAGTATGTCGAGATTTTACAAAGTTTTTATTCATTCTGAATGATGAAAACATCAACGAGCACTAAAACCATGAATCAGTTTTAAGCATGTAGGTGTCTCCAGGTCTGACTGGATGCGGCATTTGCTTGAAAATCTGACTGAAAATAAAATATGTACATGTATAATTTAAAATATCCGGCGTACACTGTGATCTCAGGTGGTGAGACTTTTACTTATTACTGCTAAATGTTTTTGGAGACATTGTTTTCTCAGGACAGGAAAGCAATGATTGCTTGATCTTTTTTTAATGTGACTCATTAGGTAAAAAAGTGATTATCTATAAGTAATGATTTTAAAACGACGAAAACCCACGGACAGACATGGATCTCATGGTAAAGCATGGACGTACCATCATCTTCACATTCTTCCAGGGGTTTCTGAGGCTTGTCCAGGCACCGAGGGTCAATCCAGGAGGTGGTTTTTGTGTTGTGGCTAAACAGAGAAGACAAGAAGATTTATTAATTATTAATTATTAGTGACAATAGAGTGGGATAAAAAAAAAAAATCCACTAGTCTCAAGAGATGAGCGCTAATTATTGTAAAATAGTCCGTTTATATGGCATAAACAGTACTGTTACATAATAAAAAAACTCAGTTACATAATCTACCTAAACTACAACAACAAATCTTTCATCTGGAAATTCATCAATAAACCTGCTCGTTTCACTAATAAATATAATTCCACTCGACATAATGCTGCTGTTTCATTCTCATCTACTTTCACGTGATAGGGTTTTAATTATTCTGCAGCTAAATGTAGCCAAAATAACATCAAAGTAAGATAATGATGAGCGTAAATGTTAAAAGTCAAAATTTAATCTCCTGGAAACAGCAGGTGTAAAAAAAAGGTAGCAGTAAATACAGAAACAAATTGGCTCATCACAATATACTGTATATTATGAAATGGATTTTGTCCATTTGTCATCTAAGTCATAATGATATGATGAATAATATAATAAAAATGGGAGAAGAGTGACAAGGAGAGACAAGAGACAGGGGCAACTAATCAGTGGACAAATAAATAAAACAAAAAGTTTGTTAAAATAAATCTGACAAAACTCTACTGAAACTTTCACAAAAGATTGAAAAATGCTTTTCTTAAAACTGGACTTAAGTGTATGTATGTTTTTATTCTTTTATTGTACCGGCGTGCTTCTTGGCCAAAGGTTAAAGGTTAAATAAACCAAAATGAAAACATCCTTACTCTATAAAGTAGACCTCCCCGTTCTCGGTGTAGGCCATCTCCCAGTTGTCGGGCAGAGGTCCCAGCGGGTCCTCTGGGGGAGGATGGCTCAGGTGAGGGTGTGTCTGCTGTGTGCTCTCCGTGGTGGCCGTTGGCGAGGGGGTCGTCCCAGCGTAGGACGGGTCACTGTGGCGGGGGGCGAAGGGACGCACCGAGTGATGAATCTCGTCAAATTCGCTAGAGTCTCCTGGTCGAGGGGAGGAGGAGGAAGAGGAGGAGGAGGAGGAAGAGGAGGAGGGAAACAAACACACACACAGCTGGGTGTTAAGAAAACATGTGAGCGGGGTGCTGAAACTTTCAGGAACAAAGAGAAGCTGTGACGACAATTTGGCGCCACGTGAGGTGACAAATTCTTCTTCACCTGCAAAAAATAGGCTCCTCATAACTAGGTTTGCCAATGAATAAAAAATACCAGAAATGATGACTTAATAATTGTTTAAAAAAACATTATAATTAGCACAAAAGACCTATTAGGTCTGTACACCAACAGAAAACTAGTAGTGAGGAGTTAACTTGTCTTAGCCAAGAAACAAGTTTAACACAAGGAATTTTATGAAATAAATAAATAATTGAAAAGAGAACAGAAATAGAACAAGGGCAAACAGAAAAGTACTATAGATACTGGAGAGAGAAAGAGGCCAAGTTTGTCTTATTACAGTATTATTATTATTATTATTTCACATAAATATGACATCTTACCCACACACACACACACAGTAGAAATGGGACCAAATATGCTATTATCTTTGAAAAAGGGTCAGTAATTTGCCTGCATCTTTCCAGTCATTAACCCTCATGACTTATAATAACTTTATCCAAGTTTCTCCACTTTAAATGTTTGAATAAAAATATTTATCCAGAGTAACATGTTTTAGTAACATTACAGTATTTTGTAAACATGTTTTGTTAAGTCATGTTCAAGTAATTTAGGTACTTCATCCTTATTTTTTTTCTTACATTTCATTACATGTCTGTGACATTAATAAGATTAATTTAGTGGTTTCCTCTGTATCATTTCATCCATATTTGAGCAAAAGATTACAGATATGAACCAAAATACAGTAGATTATGGACAGATTAAGGCTTAACCTGTGCATGTTTACAAATCTAAAATCTACCATATTAACATTAATATTGTAAACTGCAATTACCTTGGTGAAGATAACTGTGATAATGAAATTTTCACATTGTTCCAGTACTAGTCCCACAAGCTTTCAGGAAAGTCCCATTTGGCCAAAAGAAGCTTTTGTCCTCACTTTTAAATTTCAGTCCATAACATTGTTGCCATGAAAAGCCAATCCATTTATCCTGAACTCATTTTAGCAGCAACACTGACTCCGGCTGAGGCCATTCACACCTCTGAGGTGCCGTCACCTCACTTCCTGCCGTCTCATCTTCACACTCACACTAGACTCACGTCAGCGTCGCGGTTCTCACAGTCACAAGAAACCACTTTTGGTCCCAAAACAAAACAGCACGTGGTGGAAACGGCTTTGCAGCAGAGGCGACGTTCTTCCAGCGTCGTCATCGGTGGCTCCAATTTGCCTCCAAGTCATCACAGATGAAAACTAAAACGGTGAAACCTTCCTTTAAAATACTCAAAAACACCAAAGTAACCTGACAGAATCAGTCACTTCAAATGTGGTGGTGGCCCTGCTGCGCCGCTGCTCGCAGCCAGATGGCACCGTTGTACACTTGTGGACACATGGATACAGGCAGATGTAGCCGAACCCAGAAAACACCGACTCACCAATCAAAGACGCTGGCTCTGGTGCTCTGCAGCCTCTCTGCACCTTCCTTCTGCCCAGTTCTGCTACTTTTCCAAAAACCTCTGTCTCCCTCTTGTCTGTCCGTCTCTCCAGTCCTGTTCAGTCTTGCCCCCTTCACCCTCTCCAGGACGGCCACGCCCCCTTTGTCTCTTTAATTTCCTGCTACCTCGTCTCCACTTCTGTCCCCGCCCACTTCATCCACTCACCCACTCACGTTCTGCCTTCTCTTTTTTTGTGTGTCCCGTCTAAATGGAGCTGCAGGAGCGAGGATCACGTTCTGATGTTGCAGTCCAAGCTTAATAAAAACATTGTGTGTTCTCAGGTTCCTGCTGAGGACAGTTCTGCCAGCAGAACTGTGTGTGTGTGTGTGTGTGTGTGTGTGTGTGTGTGTGTGTACCTGGTATCCCTTATGTTGTGGGGACCTAAATCTGTCTCCACAGTCACATCATGAGGACTTGTCTTCCTTGTGGGGACAAAAATCAAGTCGCCATAATGTAAATTATTATATTTTAAGGTGAAGACATGCTGTATGGTTAGGGTTAGGTCAATGTAAAGTCCCCTAAAGTCACATAAACAAGACTGTGTGTGCGTGTGTTCTTGTATGCGTATCTTTGTGAGGACCAACAAAAACATATAAACCATAAGAAGTGAAGATATTTTATCTGGTCTTCTCAACTTTAAAGGGCTTTTGGGGGGTTAAGGCCTGGTTTAAGGGTTAAAATTAGGTCTAGGTTTGGTTTAGGTTAAGGGTCATGTTTAGGCATTTAGTTGTGATGGGTAAGGTTAGAGTAAGGGATCATTTTTATGAGCGTCCTCAGTTGGAATGCTGCCTGAATATATGTATGTGTGCACCTATGTATGTTCCTTATGTTGTGGGGACCTTAATCTGTTTACACAGTCACATTATATTACTACATTTTAAGGTGGAGAAATGTTTTAATGTTAGGCTGAGGTTAAGGTTAGGGTCAGGGTTAGGGTTAGGACACTAGTGATTATGTTTTAAGTTAGAGTAAGTCTCCAGGAAATGAATGGAAGTCAATGCAATGTCCTCCGAACTCATGGAAACCAGTGTGTGTGTGTGTGACCAAAACGTGTATAAACACCTACAAAGTGAGGACATTTTGACAAAGTGAGGACATTTAGAGTCCTCACTTTTTTCACCCCTTAAAGGGGCTTTTTCAGGGTTAAGACCTGGTTTTAGAGTTAGACGTCTAGGTGTGATGGTTAAGGTTAGGGTAAGGGGCTAGAGAATGTGTTGCGTCTATGAGGGTCCTCACTTTGATAGAAGCACAAACGTGTGTGTGTGTGCGTTCTTGTACTTGCTGCAGAGTGAGGACCAAAAATCATATAAACACCTAGAAAGTGAGGACATTTTGACAAAGTCAGGACATTTTAAGACCTGGTTTTAGGGTTAGACGTCTAGTTGTGATGGTTAAGGTTAGGGTAAGGGGCTAGAGAATGTATTATGTCTATGAGGGTCCTCACTTTGATAGAAGCACAAACGCGTGTGCATGTGTTCTTGTACTTGCTGCAGAGTGAGGACCAAAAATCGTATATACACCTACAAAGTGAGGACATTCACTTTCTGTCACCCCTTAAAATGGCTTTTTCAGGGTTAGGGTTAGGGGTTAACCCTAACCCCTAACCCTAACCCTAACCCCTAAACCTGGTTTTAGAATTAGGGTTAGAATTGGGTTTAAGTTAGGGTTAGGATAAGGAGCTAGAGAATGTATTATGTCTATGAGGGTCCTCACTTTGATAGAAGCACAAACGTGTGTGTGTGTGTGTGTGTGTGTACTCACTGACTTCAGGTCTGTTTGCTTTGAAAGTGTGAGTCATGACACAAGGTTTTTTCAGTTTCAGATTAAATCGCGAGAGGACACAGAAGTTGAGATGTGGAAAAGTGAAAGGAGCCGGTCAGCCTGTAAACACTGGCTTTATTGATGCCAAATATGATACTTTTGTGTTTGTTTGTCTGCTGCCTGTTTCAAGGAAGCCGAATTTAATTTAGTTTGGCGTGTGCTGCCAGCTTTTGTTGCCCTCCGTCTGCCGTGTGCGTAGTTTGTGTCCAAAAAAAAAGTGTCTTGAGTGAGTTTTGCTCCAACAGTAATTGTTGTGAAACGGCTTAACAAACCAAAAAACAATCAGTGAGATTTCAAACAGCAATAAACACTTGACTAGATTCGTCAAATATGTAATGAATTAAGCCATATCCTTAAATTACACATTTTGCCTTAAAAATAATGTTATATAAAAGGGATATTCCAGCTATTTAGTGTTGCATATGCACAAAGTTTGAGGATTTGCAAGACACGGTCCCCAACGACTTAAGGCCACATCCACACAACTATATTTTCATTTGAAACAGCATTTTCAGATGAAACCAGTCTGCGTCCAGACTAATGTTTCAGCTACGTACTGTGTAAGAAGCTTTTTCACTAACACACCTGAAAACCTGTATCACATGATCATGTGCATGCTGGTGTAAACAGGAAGCAGATTTCCTCCTCCGAGTTATTGAAACCAATGACGATGAACCCGACGCAGCATTTTCCCTTCGCGGTTTATATTCGAGCAACAGCCGCTGAAGATCCAGTTAGGAAGCAAACGCGGGTCATTGTTTTCAAAAGTCTCCACTCTCTTCTGTCCATCCAGACTAAAATACAGCCCTCAAGCGTTCAAATGTTATGTTAGGACACTTACTGAATATCACTTTTAAACAGGACTTTTTTTTTTTTTTTACAATTGGTTTGTTCCAAACAGAAACAGTATTTTATTTTAGTTTTTGGTTTTAAAAACTAAAATAAATTTTGAAAACTGACGTTCCCAAATCGGTTAGAACAAAAAAGTATCGTTCTTGAACCAATTAATAACTTTTCATGTTAGCTTTGGGACATAAATAGGTAGGTAGATTTAGGACATTTTAAACTGGCTATTAAAACTATTAGTCTATTCAAATCCGGCTGATGGTGAACTCTCTCATCTGAATGTATGTGTGTGTGGCTGTGTTATGATTTTTTCATCTTGATGTACATAGAAGGGTATGTGTTCCTCGTCTGAATTTAACCGCATTTTCGTCCGTTACTGTTAAAGCTGTTTACATTTGCTTTAAAAGTTTGTCACAAACAGATAATAATTGTGTCTAAATGTGGTGGTCTACCAAGACTGGTAGACCACCACATAGACCTTCTGGTTGCCTGCAGGTGAAGCTTCTCTTACACACTGAGTGAATGACAGGAAGTGAAACTTAACAGGTCATTGTACACAGAAAAATACGTTTACCATTACTCTGAATAAACGATTCTGTTCCGGAACATTAAAAAATATGACGTTTCTGGTTTCATTTTCATGAACTGGATCGAAGTCTTGCCTGTTACATTCAAACTATTGTCAAACGAGTTCACGACTCTCTCTCTGTGTGCTTCTCAGTATAGCTATAAAGAGCCACCCTGCACACAGGAAGTGATTTGTTTCATGCCAAGACAGACGGCGGCAACAGCAACATTGAGCTAGTAAAGTGAGGCGAGTTTGACAGGAAAAAGACGAAGCAGCGTCCACGAAAAGCGAACTCTACGGCTCAAAGGAACATGCTGTTCGGCAGCTGTTCACACGGGATAAACACAACACGCTCTGCCGCTGTACACACACAAACGCTCCCTCAGTCAAGTCTCTATAGTTTTACTTGACAGAGCTTCTTTTCAGTTGAATTTGTGCTCTTGGCGATCAAACAGAGGCAGAGAAATAACATCAACCACAACAAAAGTCTGTGACTGACCAGCAGAGAAGCCTCACACCTCTATGGATGCTATGCAACTCAAGCATCAATCCCAGTGCTAAACATTCCCGTCCCCTCTGGACTCACCTGTAAAGCTGCTGTTCATGTCAGGGAGGTCCTCGTCGTCCTCCTGATGGTGATTCCCAGGCCCTATTCCAGCATTGTGCATGTCATTGTATGACTTGGAGCGTCGGGGCGTGGAGTGCTGCGAGCCCGGCAGGCTTCCACTGAGCCCGTCCGGCAGTGGGGCATCACCGCTGCTACCGCTCCTGCTAATCACTTTCCCACCGGGGGGCTGCACCGGCGGCTTGGGCGTCCCATAATAGTTACCTAGGCAACAAAGAAGGCAGCAAAGAGGAGGGGATTAAAAAAAAAAAAAAAAAAAAAAGTCAGATAAAAGAAGGGCATTTTTGGAGGAGGGGTCAAAGGTTGTAGTGTGTGTGCGTGTGTGTTGAGGGGGGTTTGGTTACAGCCTTTGTATGCAAATAGCTGATCTGTGAGAATCTGTGAAGCTATTTCTCTCCTGTTTGGTTTTTTATATATATATATTTATATAGATTTGTTGTTTTAGCAATGCTATAATGACCAAACTGTACAAATATTTATCAATCACTTTAATGGAACACATCCTGAAAATATGGAGAAACACATATGCAGTTTGAAAATAACAAACAACAAAAATGCTTGTATAATATCAAATATTTAGTGTGACCTACATTTCCACTTGAACAATAACACAACCATGGCTCTTTAAAACCTGGAATGGAACCCTAATGTTATTGGTCAAACCTGTGTTTCTCCTACTATTTCATGCCAACAAATAGCTGCTGTGAAAAAGGTCTATTATACCTGGTTTACTCCAGACATGTTGGAGCATTACATACACATGTTGCACAAGTTCAACTCACTGACAGGTCGATCATATAGTAGAAGACTGAATTTTAGTCACATCTTTTCAATCTAAACGCCAACGATCACAAAAGTGACATAAAAACAACAAAGCTGCTGGTGGACTAAGACTTTTGCACAGTACTGTGTATATATTGTGCATTTTGCATCACAAAAAAAACATACAGTATTACTTATGTAGTAGAATAATCATGTTTTTGTGGACAGTCTGTTGCATTTGAGGACCTGTTGGAAGCCTGAAAATGGCTTGCATTCACATGGGTTTGTTTATCATGTTAATTTGGACAATACACACAATTCTCTGCTTCTCTGAATACATCTGTCCGTCATTTACACAGAGAATAGACAAGAGTTCTATTTTTGCCAGTCGACAGACCACAACGCTTCAGTTCAGCAGAATTTAACGCGAATGGAACAGGAAGTCAAACACCAACACAGCATTAAAGCGGTGGGTTTATTTTCAGAATAAAAGCCCCCCGTGTTGACATCATACCGTATTTCATTTAACAACATCAACGACACTCTTGCGAATCCAGCGTGAGGTGGAAATGAGGATTTCAGTCATATCACATACTTGTGCCCAAAACATGGTCAAAGCTGGATTCTTTTTTCTTCTTCTTTTTTTAGCAACAGTAAAGATGGAGTCATGTCAGATCACAGAGTGAATTAAAACTGATTGAAAATGAAATATCACTCTTTTGGACCAGTGTCAAACGCTTTTTCCTTCCATCAATTCTGCTTTTTTTTGGCAACTGAACACAATTATGAGCCAAAGCCGCCTTTGGATGCTGGACAGAAATATTTTAATTGTGTGCGTGCAAACTCAACTGATTTAATAAAGTGGCAAAATACGATAGGGAGTGCAATTTCTGCCTGATTTGTTACTTTTGTTGGAGCTTGTTTGTTATTTGTAGTGGTTGGCAAACACTCAGAACTCTGCATGGTTCACTGCTCAGTCCCTGATCTCCTGGATCAGCTCTTTATGGCCCCGGTCAGACCTGGAATTAACAGCCGTCCTCAAGGATTCCACCACAAGGGGCAGCGTCAAGTACGAGTCTTCGAACCAGCCATCAACATGCGTTCTGGATGAGTCTCCTGTGACTATATATGTGATGGGATCTCACTTATCGCTCCTTTACAGCTAATAATCACAGTCGCTATGTCTGTTTACCAGGTCAAAGAAATTAGAGAAACCAATTAAGATCAATCAGATCAATATATACAATTTTTAACGCATTTTTGTTCTCATATAGTTGATAAAAGCACTTTCTATTTTCACTGACACGTTTCACGCGTTTATAATTCTTTATACATGATTTTTTATTGAAATGAAATTACTGTATATAATTGCACTGTCATTGTGTTTGTGTGTGTATTGACACAAATGACAATTACAGAAAAAGAGAACACATGCAGTTGAAGCATTAAACCCTATTAATGCAGTATTATTGCGATTCTACCAGCAACTCCTGATATAATTTAAATCAAACCAAATCACCCACCACTTATGTTGCCTTAAAACGAATTGCAACAAATTTTTCTCTGCAAGAATTAGTAGACACAATTTTAAGCACCAATAAATAGCGCAAGGTGAGACAAATTGTTAAGATGTAAAACAAGAACCAGCGAGACTGGTCGAAGAGGGAGTGGGCGTGGAAGAAAGTGTATTGGATTATAAAGAAAGTCATGAAAATAAGTGTGTTTTAATTTGTTGGTTAGTTCTAACCTTTGTCATCAGATATGCTGACTGGCACAAGTGAAACACGACATAATTCAGTGTAATGGGAGATTCATAGATGAGTATAAGGGATGTCTTTATTGATATCTTTAAAAGAGCTTATATGCTGCATAATAAAGGCAAAATAGGAACTGGTGCAACAAATGATTCCAACTCCTCATTGTGACACATGAGGAATTTATAGAAATCTATTTCAATACAATGAGTGAAGCCCAACAAAAGGTTTTAAACCTGTCTTTACCTTCATACGTTCCTATTTCCAACAGGGTCCCACTCTTCTCCAACTCCAGGAATTCCTCCACTGAGAGGAAGTTGTAGTCCACGCCGCTAACTTCTCCTTCACGTGGGGCGCGGGTTGTACCTGGACGTCACAGGACAGACAAGGTATCAGCAAAGTGCTCAGTTAAATACCAAAGTAAACACAAAACTTTTTTTTATCTTTTTAAAAAATCCACCACATTCAAACTGGTGGAGCATAAGTTTGTCCTCCTAACCAGAGGAGTATTGTTAGGTCTTCAACGATACCAGGACTGTTTGACGATACTCTTGTCAATAAAACTCTAATGACAAAGACAGGAAATTGTCCTTCTTACCAAACCATTCAGTGACTTTAAATTTCAATAAACTTAGAAAAGTGAGTCCTAAAGTATTAAAAGCTTGTCCACCATGATGACTGGAGAGTAAACAACGCAGCGCCACATCAAGTTTTAAATTGAATCATTATGGGGACAGTTGGGGGTTAAAAGGGGCCGGGAAAATGTCCCCTAAATTTCCCAAAACTTTCAAATTTTTTGCAACCTGAGGAAGTGGTATGAGTTTAGTGCAAATTCTTGATACCCATACTCTTTTTTCCTAACATTACTTATTCAGTGTTTTCCAAAGGTATGTTTTGCCAAGGAATATTGTGAAACTTGCAAGAAGCCCATGGTGCACCACCATAATAAATGTTAGCAGATGAAACATCCACAATATCCTGGTTCTTCCAAAAAGAAACTGAATATTCTCAATACAATACGTTTTTGTTTTCCATTCTGTTAACACGGCATCATTTTACAGTATGTCTTCATTTACACAAACACCCTAAAAACGTAAAGCTAGTGGGGCTAAGGTTTAGGTGTTCCAAAGTTGTTTATTGGTTGTTACACAAAAACACAATGGAGGCGTTTTGAGATCTTTTCACTTCCAAAAATGCTGATCCATGTGGGAAAAAAAAGCTGATACAAAAAAAAAAAAAAAATTGTGCAGGCCTTAATTTTATCTAAATCTAAAAAAGACTAAGCTAACACGCTACCGTCGCCCACTGGCCAACCACCAGTACTGCAACCGTATGCTATGTGTGAATGAAATCAATGCTTTCTCACAAATTACATTTAATTTTCTGGACCAACTAAAATGAATTCAGTCATTTTATACAGCACATATGATGATTGCTAACGGCACATTACTGTATTTCATTGATTATTTCAATGATTTAAGGGCTTATGGTAAATAACATAGCGAACGTACAGTTTCTGAAATAACGGCATATCATTTATTCATTGACTCATTCATCCTCTACCACTGCACGGGGAGCTGAAGCGGAGATGGTATTTACACAGCTAAATATCATCTAATATTGACAGACAGAAAATCGACGCACATGACGGTGAGAGCATCTCCGATGGTTTGTCAGTGGTAACAGACTCGAACAGGGAAAGGATGATTTGTTTGCCATGTGCTTCCTTCTGCTCTCACACTGGGGCAAAGTGTGAAGCTTGATAGTCGCACTTCAGTGGGATCCTACCATTATGTTTGTGGGGGGTGGACGGCGTGCGGGGGAGAATTTGTGTCGTCTGGCAGGAAGGCGGTGAGATTCTACCATTGGTGTTAAACGGTTGTCGACAATGTGGCGCCAACGGTGAAACAGCTTAACAGCAAAGACAATGGTGACATGACAACACTGCAAAGACAGCGTAAAAGTCAGAATAAAAATTTTCTCCAATAACCTTCTTTGTTCTTTTCTGTGATTTGGTCGCCAGATTATGGAGTCGCATTTTTTCACACTTATTCTACCGTGGTAACGGTTTCCTTAACGTAACGTGCGATTGTTATTTTGGCCGACAACTATTTAATTTGTGGATTAAACAATGGTTCAGTTTCAGCGAGTGTACACATGAGAATACGTTCAGGTCCCTGAAAATGCTACTTTTGAAAAACAGGTTGAAGAATTCTCAAAATGCCACGCATGGGTTTTTGTGTATAGACACAACTTTGGGAAAACGATGACGTCACTGTCGTTTTCTCCTTCATGCCGCCTTCTCCATTTCTGATGTATTTCTGTTGCAGGATTACATCACCACATACAGGCCTGGCATATAAACAAACAAAAGTGTCAAACATGTGGCCCGCGGGCCAGAACTGGCCAACCGGATGGTCCAATCTGGCCCACAGGATGAATTTGTGTAAAATGTATATGTGCATAATGTTGAAATTGCACTTCTTTTGCTCAAGAAATTTCAGGTTGTTAATATATAACATAATATGTTTTATAAAAAGATGCCTCATTAAATGTAAAACAAAGGGAAAAAGTTGGAGTTCTTGTTGTTCATAGGTTATTGTACTATTATTTTAATGTTCTGGCACACTTAAGATCAAATTGCTGAGCTAAAATGAGTTTGATACCCCTGTACTATAGTGTTTAGGAGAATCCACAAAAGGTTTTGTATCACATTAGCCTTTAATCCACATGGAGCCAGAGTTTTGGGGCCCTAAAATGCTATTTTCGGAAAACATGGCCCAGAGTGAAAAGATTTGACGATACCAGAAATGCCACCTTTGCGTTTATACAACCAACACACAACTTTGGGAAACCAAATGCATGGTCCATGCCTTCTTCTCAGTATAGGATGTATTTCTTTGGCCGTGTTACCATCCCACATACAGGGCTGGTGTATATACTACAGTGTTTTGTGTCATTTTGAAGGATGAAGGCACAACGCTACGTTTATTGGAAACTTTCTAAGAACAAAAAAAGGAAAATACTGTACAGAAAGTTGTGTTTCTGTGTGGAAAAGGCCTGAAGCATCTTCTTCGTCTTGCTTGTTCTGATCGAGTCAGCTCAGCTACAACAGAGACCTTTTTCCCTTTCTCTTGACTTTCACCCCTTCTCCTCATCTACCTGCCTCATCTTCAGTGGGTTGGTAAGCAATTAGCTGGTAAAAATAGATGTGAGGGGACACGGGGAGAGGCTCCCACTGCAGACCCGTTCAGTGACAATGGTGATAAATCACAGATGTGAGGACTTTACTAAAGTGGGCATATATTTTACACACACGAGGAGGCCGTACGTGCAGAGAGCCACGCTTTTTACACA
The DNA here is from genome assembly GCA_016785285.1 of Brachirus orientalis. NCBI lineage: Eukaryota > Metazoa > Chordata > Actinopteri > Pleuronectiformes > Soleidae > Brachirus > Brachirus orientalis. The sequence goes on from JAFBJR010000341.1 coordinate 829,828, forward strand.
ATTACACTGAATTAAAACTTCTCAACATGAATCACTTTAATCACAGAAATTACAAAGTCTTTTATAAGCTATTCACAGTGATGGCAGTTCTTAAGGGTCCCTGCACACACACTACATATTACAATCACTGTCAACTCTTCTATGCCATCTCCCTTATTAGCTACTCTGCAGGGGCTCGCAAATTCTAAACAAAAGCCTTACAAAAAAAAGTGTGTTTTTCTGTGTCCACAAACTTCCACACACTTTCGCATCAAGAGGAAACTGATTTCGAGTAAAATCCTTTTGGAACGTCAGTAGAAAAAAAAATAGGGATGAGGCATTTCCAGAAAAAAATATTATCCAAATACTCAATGGTATTATGCATCAAATATTCTAAACTCCAGCACATGAGAGCAAGTGAAAAGATGCATTTAAAGTGCCTGGCAAATTTCATTACATGTGAGATCTATCGCCATGTCTTCATCAAGTGGTACGGTTTGGTTTGGTTTGGTTTGGTTTGGTACAGCAGAGTAGCTATTTATTTTCTGTGTTTTCATAAGGAATAATACTAAAATAACTAGCCACAACCATTCCATAAAAAAACAGTACGGTCAGGGTGGAGCTAACGGAGCCTGACCCAGGGCTTCGCCATACCGTACTGTACCAAACTGAACCATACCATGATGGAAAAACAGCATATGAGCTTAGAGGAGCAGCCTAGAGATGCATTCAAGGACTCTCTTAAATGTCATCACTTTTCTATCTTTTTAATATATTACTAACAGTCAGAGTAACTATTCCTAAATCAAACTCAAGTTAAGTCAATTTTATTTCTATAGCCTTTCTAAGCCTATCCTTAGACCCTCACATCGGGGGAGGAAAAACTCCACAGAAAAACCCTTTTACAAAGAAAAAAATGGGAGAAACCTCCCTTTCCAGGACGGACAGACGTGCAGCAGGTGTCAGATGTACAGAGACAAGTTCACAAGATTGCAAACAAAACATCAGAATTACATGGGAGGATGGAAACAAAGAAATACATAATGTGAAAATGTAGAAAGTGACAGAGTATGTAATTGGAGCTAATGGAGGGATAGACGGCTGTAATAACTGTAACCTCAGCTGGTAATAATAATACATATTTTTTTCCCAGATGCCGGTTCATCCAATCTGAGCAGACACGTGACGACTCATTCTCCGACAGGTGTCGAGTCTTTTACAGAAAATCCGTGGCCAAAACTTCAGCGAACTCTCAATTCACTCCCCACACAAACGCAACCATTGATTCAACTCCACATAGACACTGCTGCTCTTGAGAAAACCAAACAGGAAGTGGAATTTTGATTGTGTTTCAGCAGGTATTTGAATGCAGAGGCCTGGCACCAAGCCAGAAGTAAAACTGTCATTGCTATCGGCCTAATTAATTCAATGCAAACAAAAGCTCCGTTGACCAGTCTGTGAAATTAAGCGTGGACGAAAGAATGACACGGCAGTCGGGCGAAAGAGTCCGGCGATAGCTATCCTGGATGTTGTTACAAAGACAGACAAGGGAGTAAGATCCAGCTGGTAGCACATAAAATGAAACCTTAGAGTCTTGCTCAGAGGGAGTTTGTCTCCCACTGACTGGGCCCTGGTTTAAAACCACCAACATCTTCACCAGCTGAGATGGGTGGGCGTTGTTCAGAAAAAAAATCTGCATTAGCATTTCAAGGAGAGGATCAAGGAAGCGAGTGTTGAGATATTGGCAGGCGAACTGAGCCGCCGCCGCCGCTGCTGCATCCGAACACACTCATGTCCACAAACACAGTGACTGTACTGTAGCTGGTATCTGTGCAACACACAGTAAATAATGATCCAGCAATGTACTGTATGTTCTTCACAAACACAGAGGAAAGGAAGCAAACAAAGGAAAAAAAACTGTCTGTTTTTTTTTTTTTTTTTACAAACCGTGTCGATAAGTTTCAGCGGTTGCTATAGATACAACCCAACAAGGATGGGAAAAAAGAGAGAGAGTGATGAGGAGGGCTTTTGGAAGTTTGTGCTCCAGTGATGATGGCGCTCTCTTATGGTTTCAGGTTTATCTAGAAATAAAGAGTATTAGGGCAACAATGATGGCGAAGAAGGAGAGCAACCAAGTGAGAGGGTAGGTTTCTATTTGGGGTGATTTAAAAAAAAAAAAAAAACCTTCAAGGGCCTTGAAAATTGTTTTTCAAATTCACAAACGTTCAAGGACCCATGGGAACCTCTAATATCATATATGACAAGGATAACCTCAGGGTCAAACCTCCTACGAGACACGGCATCGAGGAAGATTTTATTGCACGTATATAAACTACTATCCACTGTAGTTTGTGTTCTAAATGTTCTGCCATCAAAGGACAACCCCCTCCCCAGACAAGAATTCCCATCATCCCAAGCTGCTTCACAACGTCATCAAACTGAACTAGTTGTAGCTGGTTGGAATTTCCAAGTTTAGTCACTTTACCAACTTGGTAAATCTGAGTGGCCTCACCAACCCTGACATGGGATTCCAAGATGGCCACAACAGTTACGATTAAATGCACTTCTGTACGATGAAAGTCCAAAAAAAGGGAGTGTGGGAGAAAACAGAGGCTTAAAGGAATGAAAGGCTGTGAGAGAAAAATACGAGACGTGCAAACGTTTAAAAGAAAACCAACAATCGTGACACAGACTTGTTGTCGGACAAAGAAAACAGCAAGGCTCTTGTTTTTAAACGACTATACGGTACAGTATAATGGGATGGTCGTGTTCATGGTCACAATTATAGTGTCATCAAGGCACTTTAATTGTTTAAAATGCATCGCTGTGGGGTTTGGTTTCTTCATGAATTTCATGGATCACCTTTAAACAACACCTCTAACCAACTTAATGTGAATCCACAAATTTGTATATATATATATATATATATAGTTATTGTTTTTATTACAAACTAACTCAACTGTGTGATAAAAAACAACAACTTTGTTTTATTATTATATTCATCCACAGTTAAACCCTCATGTTTTCAATGTCATGCTGCAGCTTTTTCTTTTGTTAAACCTATGGCCGGATTTAATTCTCTCTTGAACGAATCAATCAGAAAAATCTTTATTCAGAAGTAAAAAAAAAATAATAAAAATAAACACCTCTATGCTGTCTATGTCTATTAGCCTCATGCTCACTCCCTCCAACATCATGACACACAGATGAATACATGATAATTAGAGTTAAAAATATGATCAAAACATCACATTACAATTATTTTGACAGATTTTATTTTTTTCCTCTGCCTGACAATCAAACTGGATTTTGACACATTTTCGGCTGTTACTTGTTTGTGATATTTAAGTGTAACCACCTATGAATCACACTTCAAAATATAAACAAATACTAAATAAAAGAAAATGTGTCAAATCCCTGTCAGTGATTGGCTGAAGTGTGGCACATTTGTAATAGACAGTTTGTCATCGTGGGTAAATTACAATGGTTTCATTTCAACTAAGAATAGAAAGATTTATTAAATTAAAAAGCTTTAAATGACTGTAAATGTCTTTTTTAGTTAAATTTCTGTGCCTTTAAGTTCCCCTTAAGTGACACTAAATGTACGTATAATAGCACTAAATAATCATTACTTAACTTTGTTAACCATTGCTTCAGATAAAGTTACCTTAATTGATGCTCCTTGTGTGTCCTTACTGTAAAGTGTAAAACATGCATCCCTCAACTATGACTTCATAAATATGGAACATGTACAGAACAAGCATTACTTAACTATAACTAAGCATTTATTAACTATTGCTAATGTTTATTAGTGGGAGGAACATTATGTAAAGCTTATGTATTTGTGAAGTCCATACATGACCCACTTTACAGCACATGTAAGCGTCACTAGGAGCATTAATAATGGTGAACAATGTTTAATACATGCTGAAATATAGTTAAGGAATGCTTATTCACTACTGTCATAAATAGTTAGCAGTTATTACCACGTTAACTGACATTACCAGAAGCTCTATAAACCCTTGAATAATGAATAAACACTTAACTCACGTGAACTAATATAAACTTATTGTACCATAAAATTGCATCAATTGTTATTTAATATTTTGATTATTTTCTCAGCAATAGTTTGGTCCGTAAAACGTTAGTAAATGGTCAGTTTTTTTTTGTCCACAAAATTATTCAGTTTTAATGATTTCTCTTGTATGCGAAGCGAAGAAACCAGAAAATATTCACATTTAAGAAGCTACAAATTTAGAAAGCTGGTTTTAATTCGCTCAAAAAAAACACTGATAGTTGACGATTAATTCTGTAATAGTTTCAGCCCTAATTTACATAAACTTAAATACCAATACACAGTATGTAAACAGTACGCAAACAAGTGGTGACAGAGTTGCTGGAAATGTTTGGTGTGAAAAGGCCTCGCGGTAATTAGTCTGATATTATATGAGACAGTCACACGTCCCTCTGCTCTGCTGCTATGAATAACATTTCACTGCTATATTTGTGCACTCCAGGTTTGGGGGGGGGAGAGAGGGAGAGAGGGGGGGAGGGAGAGAGAGAGGGGGGGGAGGAGAGAGTGAGAGGGAGAGAGAGTGAGAGAGGGGGAGAGAGAGAGGGGAGGGAGAGAGAGAGTGACGGAGAGAGAGAGAGGAGGGAGAGGAGAGAGAGAGTCTGGACCAGACGAGACCTGAAGATCTGACTCCACCTGCAGAACATCAGAACACAAAGAGAGACAGAGAGACAGAGAGAGAGACAGAGAGAGAGAGAGAGAGACAGAGAGAGAGAGAGAGGGAGAGAGAGAGAGAGGGAGAGAGAGAGAGACAGAGAGAGGGAGAGAGACAGAGAGAGAGAGAGGG
>JAFBJR010000341.1:834894-947433 GCA_016785285.1 Brachirus orientalis
AAAAAGACTTGAAAATAATCCTGAAAACATGCGTTAATCTGCAACATTTAACAAGGACATTTGTAAAATGTCCATATTTAACAGAGGAGTCTGGTGTATTTAGCGACAGCACTGCTGAAAGACGGAGATGGTGAGCCCAATCACAAGCCGTTCAGCCGTATTTCACTTCAGTGACTGTGTCAGACGGAGTCTGTGCTCCGGTCATGCAGGAAGTACTGAACCATTCAGTGAACTCATCTGTTTATGAAACTGAGAAAAATGATTCAGTACAAAGAAAACAACTGCTTTGACCGTCACTAGTCTGAGATGAAACAACATCACGCCGTTGAGGAGGAATGATGAAGTCATGGAAAACCACGTGTTCGATATCAAACCGAGCCGAGCCGAGCCGGGACTGTGTAGTGGAAAAGGGCTGAAGAAGCATCCAGTTACACTGCTTCAAACAACAATCAATACGCAGACTGGTCAGACTGGTCAGACTGGTCACAAACCTCGCTGTGACCTGTCCCCTAAACTTTACCCCACGTTAAGTGGAAGCAATTCCAGATCGACTCTTTAACCTCTCGACTCCAACATCCACTCAGGCGCTTAAAGAAAAGGCTGCAAATCCCTTTTAATGCGTAAAGTATAAAAACACAAACACTCGTTTGCCTCTTTGAAAGTCAACTGTGTCCATGAATCAGCTCTTCATCAGCCGCTGAACAACAGAGAGCTTCTTACTCTACGTTTAACGTGACTGAATCAGACACTGAAACTTCCACAGCAAACACATACAAGAGTCCGGGTGTCGGAACAAACACTGAACAAAACCATTCGAGTGAAAAAGCCCTGAAACAGACGAGGAGAACACATCAGCTCCTCGATCTTCGAGCCCGACTAACGCTCAAGCAGCTCATCTATAATTGATTGGCGGCAGACTATTTTAAGTGGCCGTCTGACTGACTATTGATGACGGACTTGGACTCGGAACATTTCTACTCAACTGGTCCCAGTACACAAGAACAAGAGAGGAATCGATTAATTAAATACAGAGTGTCCACTCCAGTAGAGGAGTGAAAACACCCGCTTTTCAGCTTGTCACTTAAAGGCCGTTGGCTTTCCATTAGTTGGTGGTCGGAACTTGAAATAAGTTAACCGCGTTCTTGAGAATTCGGGAAAAAAAAAAAAAAAAAAAAAATCACGGGTGCAAACTTATCTCGGGCTAGCCGTCGTCAGCAACACCAGGACGATTAACGGTAAAAGTAGCAGTTGCAGCCATTTTGGAATTGGTGCGGCTGCTCCTGGAAATCCAAATTGAGGGGGCATTCCAATTACAGGAACTCGGGAATTCTGACTTCCAACTATAATTGGAACACCGTTAATATGTCGAGCTCCATTCAGATTTATCCCGGCATCCAATAATAGAAATGAATCACTTCTTTAAAGACAACGCGGCCTGTATTTTGCCCCGTTTTTGGTCATTGTTGTCATTTTTCTTCTGTGTATTGTTCGTCAAATGATTAAAAATGATAATTAGAGCAGAATGATCTTACAGACGGTGAAATAATTAAATGCAATTACTGGTGCAACTTGTTTTTTTTTTTTTTTAAACCAAAAACAATTAGAATCCTAAATATTTGACTTTTTTGTTTCTGAAAAACAAAACATATTTTCTCATCTGACGAGCAGATATTTGGTTCAGTAAATTCCTGCAGCTGTGCAGAATTTCAATAATTTTGGCTTGTGACTGTGCAGCCCTATCACAAATCAAATTGCAACAGGTGTCAGAAAAATCCTAATTGGTTAAAGTCTTCAAATTGTTCAGTGCTTATTACTTAAAATCATTTTAGCCATTGACGACCGGACAGAAGAGCTAGCAGCAGAGAAACAAAACAAAATAATAATGATGATAATTAAAAAAAAATAGTAAAATTAGGAGGATTGTTTGGTTAAAAATGGCATCAAACACACTTAAAAACATAAAACTGAGGCTGCAAAAGTGCGGACAGAGCTGCAACACAGCTTCTATTTCCCCCGTCAGACCCAGCTGTCCTTTTCTGTTGTGACCTACACTGAATTCCCTGCACGAGGACGATGTCGGGCTTGACTCCCTGGACGACGTCGAGCTCAGGGCCAGAGGCCGAGGAAGCCTCTTCTCCGGCATCTTCATTAGATCCAGTTTGGTCCAGCAGTGAGGATTTTCTGGAGATCGGGGCGGTGTTTTCGTCAAATCTCACAGATTTCTTGTTGTTTAAAGGCGCAAGTGACCCGGAGCGGAACACGCTTTTCATATTAGTGCCGGGTTTTCTTTTCTTTTTGCGAACTCCAAAACAGCCACAAAGCTCCAGAGAAAAGAAACTGAACATGTCTGTGTACTTTTACCATCAAATCAAACAAGACCCGAGTAAACGTGTCCAAATATCCTCGACGGTCGCCGTCAAGAGTGTGAAGGCAGTTCCACGGCAAAATTACAGCAGCGGTAATACGACCATCTCACAGTGAAGAATCAAAACGATTTAATGCTTTAATCCAAATTGTGTTTCCACCTTTAGTAGGTTCTCTCCCGTGATACTAAAGAGCAAATTTGGAGGAGGGCCTCGTTCTGACCCCCAGGTTAGAATCAATAAAAATAAAAGTTGCTCCACCCAAAACTATTCCTGCCTCTGTTTAAAAATGCAGACAAACTAATGTGCGAGACGGTTTCTGTGTGAACGAGGCCCTGAGGGTTAGAGGGAGGAAACAAGTGACGCATCAAGTTAAAATAAGTCAAACAGCATTGAAGAAAAAGGTGATAATGAGATGAGGAGTGTTGTGTTTGTTGGATTCGCTTTTATGAACAGGGCTGGTTCAAATACGGATTTGTAACTGGATTCATGAAATCCTTAAATTGCTTTTTTAATATATTCCATTTCCGGAGTCGTCCTTCAACTGGAAGGTTGTGGGTTTGATTCCCAGCTCTGCTACTCTACATGTCCTTGAGCAAGCCACTTTACCCCATTGTTTGAAAGATGCGCGAGGCACAAAGATGTGCTGTATGAATGAGTGAATGGGTGTGGATGGATGAATGGCAAAACTTTGAATGATCATCAAGTTTCTGGTGGACCAGTCTCACCAGACTATATCAAAATCACACAGGATGTCACGGCAATAGTCTTGCGGAACCACAATCTGTTAGCTCCCGTTAAGCTGAAAGCTAAGCTAACAGCTGAATCTGCAAATTTGTTCATTACTTTAAAGGAAAATTCAAAAAAATCCAATTGGGACCGTTGATGAAATAACAGCTTCAGTAAAAAAAAAATTTCCTGACATGATTATTCGGATCAAAAGCGCGATATATTGCAATTACAGTAACTGTACAATAACAATTTAATGTGGTGGTTATTTAGTTAAATGTAAACGCGCCGAGTCATCTGTTCGATCTACTCAGTTGGTGTATGTAAGATTTCAGAAAATGTGCACAAATATGGACATATAAAAATTAATGTTACAAAAAAAAGCACTTCAGCCAAAAATGTTGAAATGTTTCAGAAACATACGTATATATACATAATATTGTATTATTAACATAATAATTCTCAAGCCAAAATCACAATCAGCACATCTTGTAGTGACAAAAAAAACGACTTAAGTTACTTAAGAAATCAAATGTTTGCTAAGAACCAAAATAATGTGAGGAAAATGTGACAAAAACCCTGTTACGCATGTAAATAGTGTTTCAAATGATGTACTTTCATTAACAAAAAATTTGCCAAAATGTTGTAAAGCTGTGACAAAAACTTAAAATAAAATTCAAAGAATCTTAAATTGGATTAGTAGAAAAAAAAGTAGGTCCCCTAATGACATTTTTAATTAAATCACTAGCACTTTATGTTGGTGAACATAAATATGAACAATTTTTTCACCAAGCACACAAACCCGATGCGAGTACTACTGCTTTTACTTTCATCGTGGTCACGACAGCCTTCAATGGAGCAACAAATTGGAACCATGTTGATCCTCATACGTTCACTTTTACAGTGTAAAGTGTTCATATTCTTGACATGCGTTTGACAAAGAAAAACCACCTGACCAAACGAGTAAATCAGGCTCGAAAGAAAACACACCCACCTCGAGACTGTGATATTTACACTGTGTATAAAGACACTGTTTACATAAGCTGAAGAGGACGAGCGTTTAAAACTCCCGGAGACTCACGTGACCTGACAGCGCTTTGCCACAAGGGGAGCCAAAGGCATCAAAACAGTGTTTCAAAGTGTTCACAGCAATTTCATTTGACAGTTATTGTAATAATATCACAAACGGCACGCCTAGTAGCAACAGCAGCAACACCATATGCATCTGATGTAGGGCTGCAAAGGGAAGTTCAGTTTGGAAATTTTGGCTATGTTTAAAATCGTACACTTTACGAGAACGAGTGAGAATTTTGGAGCCATATTCCCATGCCTCGTGTCGGTTCCTTTCACTTCTGTGGTCAGTAACGTGTTTTTGGTTACATTCCGCATTTGTGTACATTTTCTGAGAGCTAACAGCTACAGTTTTAAAACGCTCGACACACAACGCCATCTCCACCTACGAAACAGGGCGGTAAAGAGATTTCAGTCTCTTTTAGAGCCAGTTTCTCAAAATATCGCAATAAAAGCTACAGTTTGAAAGGTTCAGCCAATGTAATCCACCCTCTCCTGTTGACACTTTAGACAAACTGTCTGCACTCTAAACTTTATAAGTAATATTTTTTTTTTCTAACATTATTAAAAATTATAAAAAAAAATTTTTTGTGTAACATTAATTACATAATCATCATCTGCCCGAGTACAGACAGGTGGCGCTGTGCCTGTGTCTGTTTACAACTGTAAATTACAGTAAATCAAAGTGTAATATAGCGGGTTTTGGCAAAAGAGTTTGAGCAGGTATGGGATTATGTTAGGGATGAACAATGAATCATTTTCAAGTCAAAATTTCAATTTCAAACACAATTAGCAAAATTTTGTGCAAAGAAATCCAACAAAATGTTGTAATGTGACAAAAATTAAACGGAACCACGTCATGCAGCTAAAGCTTCAAAAAAAATGAGCTAAAAAAGTCACAATAAAAGTTAGTTTAGTTACACAAAATGACTTAATAACCAAAATATGGTTTAGTGAAGACATCTGGGTATGTTTCACTACCATTTTAAGATTCATTTATCGTAATGTAATTACGTGAAATGCAGTTATTTTGGTCAAAATTATGGGATTCACAAAATCATATTGGGTTGAACAATTAGGCTTTCAAATGAAGATGGTAAATTATCTATGTAACACAAACATTTCTCGCATTATTAGAATACACAGCAGTTCAGAATTTGATGGCATGTCATGTGGTCATCCATCAAAAAATAATATAGAATATAGAAATATTTTTTATTCATTCTGCCCTAGATGATAAAAAAAAAAATAAAAATAAAAACCCATTGTATAATAATAATAATTGTGTTTCATGACATTACTGCAATAATTGGAGTTTGTTTGCACCCACAGTCCATGTTTTATACCCACATATACTACGACGACAGATACACATCACTATGACCTAGTTACAAGTTCAGAGAAACGGCAAACATGCTACGGTGTCAGAAACACGTGTGATTCAGTCACAACTCTGTAGGTTCACCTCTTGTCCAACTTCACAACACTGGGATAAAAACACAAAGCACATGAACAACACAAGACGATGTGTTTCCACATATTCCCCCTCATCCGAGTCACGGCTGAAAAGTGGGGCGTCGTAAATGTGTTTGCCAATGATTCATTATCATAATGGTTCTATAAATAGACCCGGCTATTCTTATTCAGCGTGTGTTCAGGCATTCAGGACGGCAGTTACGTGAAAGAGTTCACGTAGACGTAGACAGTGGCAACACTCGCAACCTCAGGTTTGGGGAAAAAATTCTTTAAATTCACTGACAAAACATTATAGAAGGTAATGTTCTTTATAAAGACTCTGCCTTCAACTCCTTCTATAAAAAGAACATTCCCTTTATTCTTTTACATCATCTACTCTTCCTTTTTTATACAAAGAATATTAAGGAAGTTGACACCACAGACTCCCCGTGATCCTCTGATCCGTGCGGTCGAACAAAACCGATACTCCTTTTGGGTTTGACCGAAGGACAAAAGTGTGTTAATCTGTCGGACGTCGCGCTCATGACTCGTAAAAGTCCGTCAGAATCTGGTCATTTCACTTTAAAGTCACGGTAATTACACAAATGTGATCTAACTGTGATCTACACAGGGGCACACAGCACTCAGGTGAAGCTCACAGGTGAGTCAGCAGATTTGGCTCCTTACTTCCTCATTTAAGATACAAAAAATAAATAAATACAAATAATTAGACTTTACAAATAAAGTCTAATGCTGAGCTGCACTCTCTGCGCCCTCTGCTGCACCACACGGTAATTACTTCAGATGGTGGGATGTTGTTTTACGGCTGTGCATTCTGAACTGGAACAAGTGTGAACTGATTTCTAATGATTATTTTGTAAGTGAATCAGAAATAAGCACTGAAACTAAACACAGCAGGAGACTAATTTAAAGATGCTTTGCTCAAACTGACCACGTGGACTGTGCCGATTTCAATCGGACTAAATAAAAGCAGCGGCATACGCAGGTGGACGAGGGTGGACGAGCAGCCTGGCAACAGTCACAGACCCAACTGTTGTGCAGAAGCTTTTACAGAAGCATTCCTCCAAATCTCCACAACAAACATGTAAAGCTGGCCAAGCCTGTCCACATTTTCCAAAGAGACACTGAGGCAAGTCCTCATGGATCATTATCAACACACACACACACAAGCACGAACACGTGCATGCACGCAAACACAAGTGGAGGGCGAGCAGCCTGGCGTCATATTCCAAAACCAAAACAGACCCGGCCACCATCTTGGCCAGCGTTGGCCTGCAAATGTCTTTTTTTTTCCAGTAGAACACACACACACACACACACACACAAAAAGGAAGGGGTGACTGGGGTGTGTTGGGTCAGACAGGGGGATGGAACCATCTGTCTCACTAAGGGTTAATCCAACCAAAAGCACAGGCAGCAGATTCCAGCATTTTCCAGTCTTCACATTTTTCTGTCTGAGCTCTGACTTCGTTTTATTTGTTTGGCTTTTTTTTTTAACCTTCTCATCGGATTCACCCAAAAATGACAAAAGACTACGTTCACATTAGCCAACACATTATTTTATTGTTTTGTTTCAAAATGCCAGGTCTCATTTTAAAATCAGACGTGTGTGTGTGTGTGTGTGTGCGTGTCCTCTCTGTGTTCTCTGGGTTTAAATCTGTGGTGATGAATTGGTCAAAAGTGAAGCAACGGTGAGCATCTGGACCAAAAGCAACATATACACATCCCACTCACAACACAGTCATGTGAACGGGCAGATTTGCATAACTTTGTAAAATCGCAGATTTTCCTTTCATTGCATACGATTATAATAAAAGGTTATTATGAGAAAGTGGATTTCTTAACAGAAAGACTGGATCACTGCAGATCATACAGACACCTGTGGAAAACATTCACTTTAGGGTGAATAGATTAACAAAGGATAATCATCCACTGTCAATTATTTAAAAAGAAGTGGCAAATATTAGCCCGATTAAGTGTGAATGGTCAAACCTGGTATGATGATTGAACAATGTGTCCAGGAGTGTGACCAGCAAGAGTCCAGTGTTCCTAACCACTGATTAATCTAAGTGATTATTAATAACTTACTAAATTTAATGTGAGTGCATTTTTAAGTAAGTCGTCTGGTTTTTAAATGTCAGCTTCTTAAATGTGAGTATTTTCTGGTTTCTTTGCTCCATGTAACAAAAAAAAAAAAATATATATATATATATCATTCGGGACATTTTGTGAACAAACAAATATGTGACTAAATCAAGTAAATAACTAAATAATTATTCAGTAATGAAAATATTTGAGAGTTGCAGCCCTAGTGAACACAAACACTATGGGGTGCACCATCTAGTGGTTAACATGAAGGCAGGGAAGGAGCACAAAACACAAGAAAGAGGAGAGCAATTAACAGTGTTCACGTTTTATTCTAAAAAATGACGTTATGAAATACTTAATTCTTCTGTTACACAGTTCCAGGATGGGAATACTAACCCCTAACTGGAGGACATCAATTTATTCATTCATTTTTAATTCATATTTCCAATGAAAAGTTTAAGTATTGACAAAAAATGTTGGTGAAATTCAAAATTTTGTTTATTTATTTATTTATCCCCCCCAGTTTTCACTGTCACTGTATATGCACTTCAAACATGAGTTATCGCCCGGCATTTTTCAGATAATTCAGATTCAGAATAATGTTTCAGTTGTGGTCCATGTGGAGACGTGGACACCTGGGAATGTTTCTCATCTGGTGGATGAACATAATAGGGTCTTAACCATTCATTTCCTATGGTGGTCATTTCTGACCAGGAAACCGCTCACTGGTTCAGTTAAAGTGGTGATCAGCAGTGATGGAAAATACAATATTTATGCTTGAAGAATGTTGTAAGATTGGTCAGATTTCAATGAACACTGAAGGAAGACGAGGGAAACGAGCTGTTCCACAAGTTAATTTAAAGCTTTAATTTTAATGGCGTGTGTCCTCTTGTATTTGCCTTTTTAGGATCTTTTCTGTCATTACCTCTGACCTTGCCAGGACCAGTAGTCCTCATGGAGACCAAAACCTGGTCCTAATGAGGTACAGCCTCATTTCTAAGGGAACTGGTTACGTTTAGGACAAAAAATTGAACTGTGGTTATGGTTAAGGTTTGGAATAAGGCTTTGTTTAGTGTGTCCAAATGAATGGAAGCCAATGCAGTGTCCCAAGAAGAATAGTTGTACAAATCTGTGTGTGTGTACCTTATATTCCTTATGTTGTGGGGACCTAAATCTGTCTCCACAATCACATTATGGGGACTTGTCTTCCTTATGGGGACAAAAATCAAGCCCCCATAACGTAAATGACTCCATTTTAAGGTGAAGACATGTTTTAAATTTAGGTTGAGGTTAGAGTTAGGTTAAGGTCAGGGTCAGGGTTAGGGTTAGGGCACTAATAATTAGTCAGTCTCCAGGAAATGAATGGAAGTCAATGCAGTGTCCTCTGAAGTCACGGAAACCAGTGTGTTTGTGCGTGTCAGTGACTGTGGTGAGTGTAAGCACGTATGGGAATGTTTTTCATCTGGTGGATGAACATAATAGGGTCTTAACCATTCATTTCCTATGGTGGTCATTTCTGACCAGGAAACCAATACACAATATTTACGCTTTAGGAAAGTAGTAAAACTGGTCAGATTTCAACAAACACTGAAGGAAGACGAGCTGTTTTACAACTTATTGGAGAGACGTCTTTAACACACACCAAACCACAAAACATGAAACCACCAAAACAGGCCTTCTGTTCTCTCTCTGGACCTGTGACACGCTCCATTTTTGCCTCTTTTCCCCCCTAAACAAATGCCTTTCAGCTTTAAATCAGTCGCTTACGGGAAAGAGTATTTGAGGAGTAAGGGAGTGATGGAAGAAGAAAAAGAGAGAGAGAGAGAGAGATTAGAATAAGAAACAAAAAAACCTGCGGGGCCAGTTGTGCAGCGTAGAAGCTAAATCAGCCTGAAATCTGGCTGAAAATGTTCCACACACACACACACACTCAGCCTGCCTTTGTCTTATTATTCCACCCAGAAAACAGCAGCACCATGGGCATCAGCTCCTACCTACAGCTACGTATAAATGGAAAAGAAAGGTTTTAAAAGGATCCATTTAAAGGGGTGGAGGGTGGTGGGGGGTAGGGTGGTGCAGATGGACGGGTGGTGGTTGTCCACCAGACATGAGATGGATTGAAGCACAAAAAATAAAAATAAAAAAAATAAAAAAGGAAGATGAAGATGAAGATGAAGGGAAATAAAAAGGGGAAAGGACTGCTAACCTTAGCATCCTGGAAGCTCCAGACAGACAAACAGGCAGACAGCAGTTTGCAGCTGGATGTAATGGCTTCCAATATGATCAAGCATGTCAACAATATCACACAGTCATGGCAGAGCCTGGCAGCCAACACACACACACACACACACACACACAATGTCTGTGTGTGCACATACACACATGGCATCACAGACAAAACACACACACACACACGGATGCCTTTTTTTTTTTTGACCACAACACATCAGCCTCCATCGCCGCCAGCGACGAGCCTCCATCCTCCTGATGCTCATCCATCCTCTCCCCGCCTCCGTCTCCATCCCAACCCCCCAACCGCTCAATCCACGGCAACGTTCCCTTAAAAACATGAATACCTCAGAGTCAGATGAGCCTGTGAGGGTCGTCTTCTCCTGCTCCTCCAGTCCACACAACACCAACACCTCCACCTCCACCTCCACCACGTCGACACGAGACAGAGGGAGGAGGGGGGGGAAAAAAAAAAAAAAAAAAAAATCCAAGTCAGGTGTGAATGAGTGGAAGAAAAACCAATGCAGAGTCACGGCTCCTTCTTCTTCTTCTTCTTCTCCTCCTCCTCCTTCTCTTCACCCTCCCCGTCCTCCTCCCATGCGTCTGTCCTCTGTCCAGCTTTGGCTTTGTGATGCTAAGCTAATAGGAGCTAAGCTAAGCAGCATCCACATTGGCTTATAATGCTCGCTCGCTCGCTCGCTCTCTCTCGCTCTCTGCCTCGTACACACACACGCACGCACACACTCTCGTGCACTGGCACACAAACAGCAGCGCTGGGCTTGTGTCTCTCTCCTTCTCTGTGGCCGACTGAGTCCTGCTGTCTCCGCTCTCACGGACTTCCACATGCAACCCCCCCCCCCCCCCCCCCCCCCCCCCCCCCCCCCCCCCCCCCCCCCCCCCCCCCCTCCCGCACCTCCCCCACCTCCCCCCATCCCTACTCCCTCTCTCTCTCTCTCTCTCTCACCCCATCCTTTATTCTTCTCACACAGCCCTCCAGTTTTTTCTTTCCTCTCCCCCCGGACGCACACAAACTTACATACACAGTACTGTGCATAAGTTGTTTTTATGTCACTTTTGTGATTGTTGGCGTTTAGATGGAAAAGATGTGACTAAAAGTCAGTCTTCTACTATATGATCAACCTGTCAGTGAGTTGAACTTGTGCAACATGTGTATGTAATGCTCCAACATGTCTGGAGTAAACCAGGTATAATAGACCTTTTTCACAGATCTAATGGTGGCCTAAGACTCATGCACAGTACTGCACGTTCTGAATGTTCCAAAAAAAAAAAAAAAGTCATCCTTGTCCAACATTAGGACGACAAAAATCAACCGAAGAACCTTAAAGGCAACACCAGACACTTTTAACGTAAACTTTTCTGATACAATCTTTCATCTTTTTCATTCTTAAATCGTAAAATTTTTCTTTTTTTAATTTATTGAAGGTAGAATGGTTCTCAAACTTTTTATATCAAGTTCCACCTGAGAAAATACTGATCTCTCAAAGTTATTATTACCACCAACGTTAAAATACAGCCATGTAAAAAGGCCGAGCAAAGTCAGATACAGACTTTTCAAAGGAGGCAGATTTATATCTGCTCTCTCGTCATCATCCTCTTCCTCCAATATACTGCACACGCTGGTGTAGAGAATTAGATTGAGCGAGAGATGAGGTGGCTCTGATTATTACTATCTGAATTATTTGACTGTTAAATTTTATTTGCACTCAGTAGAACAGTATTTCTGATTTTCTCCTCCAAAGGTTTTAGTCTTCATACACACTAAAACCATTGTACACTTATGAAAAATATTGTTATTTTATCTTCAGTTTTTGGAGTCTCACATCACTAAAACTTTAGCAGAGGTGTGAGTCAGTAGGAATGAGCAAAATATGGAAAAATCCAAATGTGGACAAAAAAAAAGGCAAAGTCAAGAAGACAAAACAGACCGACAGGCACAAGTTTAAGAAACCATGCAGATGTGGGGGGTTGGGAACAGCAGAGAGGCAATGTTGGGGGGGTGAGGGGAGGTCAAAGGTTGCGTGATGAGCCATCCTATCCCAGATAACCCATACATGTTTTTCCCACAGCAGGACTAAAGTCGCCTTTAAACTGGTTTGAAAAGTGAGGTCCTTTAATTTTACGACACTCTGGTTCCACAGCAGAAAATAAGGAGCAGCTTCCAGCTGGAAAAACTTTAGCGTGATTGTGGACAGTGGTGAGACGAGTCACAAACCAACCCGCAAAACAAGACGGGTGCGTGCTAAATCCCAGACTACATGTCAGACAGTCAGGACAGGGGAAAAAAAGACTTTCTGTGATTTCAGCTTTTTAATTTGAAATATTTTCTGGTTCCTTTGATTCTCTCTGACCGAAAACGGAATATCTTTGGTTTGTGGACAAAATAAGACATTTTAGGTGTGGGAAAAAAATATCAATGGATATTTTATAAGATTTTCTCCATTTAATGAATGAAAAACTCATCAGTTATTTGAGATAATAATTTAAGATGAGTGTTAAATTTAAGATTAGTGTTAAAGCAAATACTTAGACTGGACACAAAAACCCATATAAATGAGTAAAACTGTGCCATTGACAGAATCATAAATATCATAGGAAACCATTTCTCACATGTCAACAGAACTTTACATATAGGATTTTATTTTGTCTTCACACACAAAACCCCCTAAAACAACTCCAAAGGCTGCAGTATAAATGCCGGGCCTGTATGTGGCGCTGTAACTCAAGGGAAATAGACCAAAAATGGAGAAAAACATGTACAAACTCCAAACACAAGAAGGAGGCGATAACAAAGATGATGAAAGTGAATGCAAGCGTCAGACAGGTGAGGTCACTCACAAATAGCATTTAGGGCTCCCTAAATTCCACTTTTACATTAATTTAAAAAAATAAATGAAATTATACTTAAATTGGGCCCTTAATGTCCAACTTTCTAAATAAATCCTTCACCGCCATTTTGTTGCAGCGGCATAATTTGCTAGAACTCGTCTCCGTGCCTCCGCCCAGCGACTGTCAGTGATCGAACGGGTGAAGACAATAAACACACAAGAGCGAGTGGGTGGGGCAGTTGGGCGATATGAATGAGGGCGTCTTCGCCCATCACTCACTCTCTGTTTGACAACATTCCTTTGACTCCAGCTAATGGCGTTAGCCACACACACACACACACACACACAAAAACTCCCCACCAGCATCAATTCAGCTGCTTTTGTTTCCGTCACAGCCTGAGTTTGGTCTTTACCTGCCGTCTCCTGGACTCCCCACTTCATCTATAACCCAAGTGATGGGGGGGGGGGGGGGGGGGGGGGGGGGGGGGGGGGGGGTGGGGGGACGTACAGCTGCGAAAATGTAAAACATGCATGTGTGGCAGAAAAGATGGCAAAAATGTCGGGATAATCTCAAAAAGAAAACACCGTCTATTAAAAACCGCAGATATCGCAACAGGGGAATCCAGTCCGACGTGGACAAAATAATACACGAAGGAGCAGTTTCTCATTTTAGGAAACACATGAATCCATTTCCTGCCAAACATGGACATGACATTACAATAAAAATACGACGCTGGAGCCAGAAAGTGCTTAGCTTAGCACAATAAAGAACAAGCTAGTCCGGCTCTATCCTGAAATAACAATAGTTTTAGACAAGAATGATACAAGTGAATCAATCATAACGGGGGGGGGGGGGGGGGGGGGGGGGGCGGGCAAAAGGGGGGGGGGGGGGGGGCCGTGCAAATGTGTAGCGTTAGCCAAAAACTGTACACGGGAGACTATAAAGCTGTGGCACAGAAGGAGGCTGTCCACAGTTACTGTATGTGAGAGGGCAAATGTAAAAGTCAGTAAAGGTCACTCTGAATCACAGCTCATGAAAGAACACGGCAGAGAAAACTTTGGGTAATTCAAGCCAGTGCTCATTCCAGAAAATTTCTCCTTTTGTAAATGTTCTTTTGATGTAAAGGAGAATGTCTAGTCCAAAGCCCATTGAGAATATCAGCAATTTTACATAACAGCACACAAGCACTGGTGATCCACTTCCTCCACCATGAACAAGCTCAAATAAGTTATTTTGTGACTTCTGTGTTTGAAATTCTTTGTTCCTATGCATCTCAGTGACACAAACTGACCAAAAGTGTCAGCAGCGGACCAGCAGCTCCTGTGTCCCCACAAGCTAAAAAACGCTAATCTTCTCTATGGACTTTGGTGCAGGAGAGAGATCAGTTCACAAACTGCTGTTTCCAGCCAGAAACCACTGACAACAAAATAAAGCACCAAACATAACATCTTAATGTATCATTAAGATTAAACTGATGTACTTATGATTAGGTGAGCCTAACACCTGCTTTATAACCCCAGTGGCAGCCATGTTTTCAGGGCGAGGGTTCATGTCTCAGACTGGTTCCTAGTGACATTGGCTTTAACTTGTTCCAAGTCTTGCTTCACAGTTTTACATCAACGCCGACTCCCACTGTAGACGATAAGAGTCCAGTTCTGGGCGAAGGAAACACTGTGGTTGTGTAATTCAACAGGTATAACAAGAAAAGAATTAGTCATTGTCATGTTCACACGCGTTTATCTGGCCTCAACCAAAACTGCATCTCCTTTGTTATCGGTCTGACACTTTCATTCTGGATTTTCCACTTTTTCCTGCCTTTCAGGGATGACACGGGTGTCGATAACCAATATCGACATACAGTGTCTACATATTTTCCTGCTCCCAATTGCAGAGGTCATTTTGTCTCTTCTGTAGTAAAATTGACATGTTTTTCATACTCATGGCGCCACAGGTGTAGCTACAAACTGAGCAAAATAAATTATCCTTAAAAAATAACAGCTGTAGAGGGCGACAGCATAGACGTCAAGGAGGTAGCAGCTTATTTAGCCTGCTGTTTCATATAGGCATATAGGCAGATCCTCGCGTGTTTGCCAATATCTGATAATAATAGATTTAAAATTGAGTATCTGCCGATAATATCCTGCATCCCCCCTATTGTATATTATGAATAAAAATAACATAAATTATACATCAAGTACATTAAAGGAGTCGCTTTTGTCTAGTTTGGGGGATTCATACATTTATCTGAACTGTTGCAGCATTTATCAAGTTTATGAGAACAAAGTTTAAACTTAGATAAGTCATAATCGGCTTACTTTATTAAATAATAGTTGGCTTATATATAAAAAAAATACACTACAAAACTGATGGATTACTCGTCTACGTCAATCTGTAACTTCACTAAAAGAAGATTTAGACGGAAACTCTTTACACTTTAGTCTGGTTCACACCTCACATCATGTCAACATGTTTATATTAGCTTAACATGGCTAGCTACAGCCAGTGTTGATTTGGATGTGTATTCATGTTATCCTCTCCCTCTCTCTCTCTCTCTTTTCTCCTCCTCCTCTCCACCCATCCCCCTCCTCACCCCAACACCCAAACACCACCCTACCCCCAGCCTCCAGCCCCGCGGCTTCAGCCCCCTCCTCCCTCCGAGCTGTCCTCTTAGCCTATATACCAGTCGTCCAATCGTCTTCTCCGCTGGCCCCGACGCTCATCTCACACACACTCCTCACGCCGCCGCCGTCGTCACAACAGACTACAGCTGTACTTGCCTCGATCCAGGGACCAGAGAGATGCTGGCGGCAGAAAGGCAAAACACACAAGTCCTTCTCTTCTGATTCAGAGGCAGCAGCAAAATGTGAGAAGAGCAGAGATGCTGATGGAAAAACAGGGAGCAGCAGCAGCAGCAGAGAGAGGCAGTGGTGTCATGAGATTGGGGGGGGGGGGGGGCGGGGGGGGTATGTGCGTGTGCATGTGTGCGTGTGTTCTTGTACTTGTTGCAGAATGAGGACCAAAATCATATAAACCCTGCAAAGTGAGGACAATATGTCTGGTCCTCAATTCTTAAAAGGGCTTTTTCAGGGTTAGGGTTAGAATTGGGTTTAGGCTAGGGTAAGGGTTAGGGTTAGGTTTAGGCATCTAGTTGTGATGGTTAAGGTTAGGTTAAGTGACTAGAGAATGTATTATGTCTATGATAGGTCCTCACTTTGATAGAAGCGCAAACGTGTGTGTGTTTTTGTACTTGTTGCAGAATGAGGACCAAAATCACATAAACCCTACAGGGGACAATATGTCTGGTCCTCAATTCTTTAAAGGGGTTTTTCAGGGTTAAGACCTGGTTTTAGGATTAGGGTTAGAATTGAACATAAACCCTACAGGGGACAATATGTCTGGTCCTCAATTCTTTAAAGGGGTTTTTCAGAGTTAAGACCTGGTTTTAGGATTAGGGTTAGAATTGGACATAAACCCTACACAGGACAATATGTCTGGTCCTCAATTCTTTAAAGGGGTTTTTCAGGGTTAAGACCTGGTTTTAGGATTAGGGTTAGAATTGGACATAAACCCTACAGAGGACAATATGTCTGGTCCTCAATTCTTTAAAAGGGTTTTTCAGGGTTAAGACCTGGTTTTAGTATTAGGGTTAGAATTGGACATAAACCCTACAGAGGACAATATGTCTGGTCCTCAATTCTTTAAAGGGGTTTTTCAGGGTTAAGACCTGGTTTTAGGATTAGGGTTAGACTTGGACATAAACCCTACAGAGGACAATATGTCTGGCCCTCAATTCTTTAAAGGGGTTTTTCAGGGTTAAGACCTGGTTTTAGGATTAGGGTTAGAATTGGGTTTAAGTTAGGGTTAGGGGCTAGGGAATGTATTATGTCTATGAGGGTCCGCACTTTGATAGAAGTGCAAACGTGTGTGTGTGTGCGTGGATGTGGGTGTGGACAGACTGACCACAATGGACGCCTCCACAGATGGGGGGGGGTCTTCAAATTTTAAAGTAAGGGTTGAATAGAAAACTGAAAACAGCTTCATGTTTACTATTAACTTTATAAATGTCTGCATGAACCACCTGAAGGAATGTGTTGCATGATTTTATTATTCACATTCGTGTAATAAAATGTCCATGTTTTCCTCCCTGTTTGTCAAATTCAGGCAAAGTTCACTTGGTTTAAAGTGTATTTTCCTACATATATTTAGTGTCAGGTGATATATAACGGTTAAACTACATGAAATAGTTCATAATGTTTTTGATGGAAAAAGTAAAGTTTTAGTGATTTTGTAATGTGAAATCTGAAATAACTGGATGATTTAAAAATTAATAATCAGCATGTTTTTAATGGTGAGAAAGAAAAAGAAACCTAGGTAAATACATGGGCCAAACATCGACCTTCTGCTGCCCTGATGTATATAAAATGAATATTTTATCAACAAAGCAACTAATAATTAACAATCAATTGAGAAAATAACCAACAGATCAATTGATTATTGATTATGATCCATTTTCAGGCATTTGCATGGCTGACTGTTGGTTTGATAACGTGTAAGACACGGAAGACAAGACAAGAGAGTGGACATTTCCTAGAAGAGGAAAACTTTTTAGTTACAGCCTGGTTTAAGGCTGGTTTAGGGGCTGGTTTAGGGGCCGGTTTAGGGGCTGGTTTAGAGGCTGGTTTAGGGGCTGGTTTAGAGGCTGGTTTAGAGGCCGGTTAAAGTGCTGGTTTAGAGGTTGGTTTAGGGCTGGTTTAAGGCTGGTTTAGGGCTGTTTAGGACTGGTTTAGAGGCCAGTTTAGGGGCTGGTTTAGAGCTGTTTAGGACTGGTTTAGAGGCCGGTTTAGAGGCTGGTTTAGAGGCTGGTTTAGGGGCTGGTTTAAGGCTGGTTTAGAGGCCGGTTAAAGTGCTGGTTTAGAGGTTGGTTTAGGGCTGGTTTAAGGCTGGTTTAGGGCTGTTTAGGACTGGTTTAGAGGCCGGTTTAGGGGCCGGTTTAGAGGCTGGTGTAGGGGCCGGTGTAGGGGCCAGTGTAGGGGCCGGTGTAGAGGCTGGTTTAGGGGCCGGTTAAAGTGCTGGTTTAGAGGCCGGTTAAAGTGCTGGTTTAGAGGTTGGTTTAGGGCTGGTTTAAGGCTGGTTTAGGGCTGTTTAGGACTGGTTTAGAGGCCGGTTTAGGGGCCGGTTTAGAGGCTGGTTTAGGGGCCGGTGTAGGGGCCAGTGTAGGGGCCGGTGTAGAGGCTGGTTTAGGGGCCGGTTTAGGGGCCAGTTTAGAGGCCGGTTAAAGTGCTGGTTTAGAGGTTGGTTTAGGGCTGGTTTAAGGCTGGTTTAGAGCCTGGTTTAGAGCTGGTTTAGGGCTGGTTTAGAGGCTGGTTTAAGGCTGGTTTAGAGGCTTGTTTAGGACTGGTTTAGGGCTGGTTTAAGGGGTTGGGGAAGCTCCAGCGTCCAGACACATGCCTCCATCTGTTCGTTCACCTGCTTCCTCTGCATTTATCACACCTACACCCACACACGGGCAGCCTTTTGTAACAACCTTTGCACATATGTCAGCATGGATACACACTGACCTCTCACAGTCACAAGCCAGGAAATTCCATGTCACTTCTACAATATATGAAGAACACAAATGAGAATATTGATCGAATCCTGACACGCAGGTGTTTATTAGCCTTTATTTATGAAACAAAGCACACCACACACTTCTAAGACTCTAAGGCTGCAAAGACCAGTCGACATATGAGGCGACGCTAAAGCTTTATACCACAAAAACATTAAGTTTCTTTTATTCTTGAAAATAAAATCCAGCTAAAAAGCTGGGTTCATGTGTGTCAAGGTAACCATGAAGTTTTGTACCACTTCACCCCTCTCGGTCTGTTTCCATATAGATTTAATTTTTTGATTAAAAGTATTGATTACATTATGGCAGAGATGTCGCTGATGAGTTACACACTGATCTATACGCGCCTCTCAATGTGATCAGTCCATAGCAATAGTCTAACGCATCAAGTAGAGTTGCAGCTAACAGTTATTTTAATTATTTTATCCACGAATCGAGGACTTGTTTGGTCTGCAAAATGTAAATCTGTGTTTCCCAAACTTGGAAATAATGTTTCTCAAATGTCTTGTTTTGTCCACATGCTAAAATATTTCAATTTTAATGATTTCTTTGTCGCTATGGAGCAAAGAAACCAGAAAATATTCAAATTTTAAGAAGCTTAAAAATAAACATTCAAACCGATTAATCAATTATCACAAAAGGTGACAATTACTTTAGTAAATGATTAATCGTTGCAACCCTAGTGTCAGGTGTAGTGAATTACAGGAGTAACTGTCTTGTGATAACTAGCATTTATTCTAAATAAACAGAAATAATCAGCTAATCAAAGCAATAACCATTAGTTACAGCCCAGTGTTTCCCCCACATATTTGCAGTCTTGTATTATTCTACGAGTGTGACGGGCATTTGGGGAAATCTTTTCACGGACTGTGCACAACATAACATTTACCGTCCATAACACGAGGAAAGAAATGAAGCTGCTCTGGTGGAGGATTTTTTTAAATTTAATAAGCCAATGAGAGTCTCACACTCCTCTACAAGTGCATGACAACCAAACTTTATTGTCCTATAAAACCTACAGCCTGGGGAACACCTTCACGCTTTGTTTACTGCCAAAACCACAGGAGTTTTATTTATTTATTTATTTACCTTTTCACTGTGCGAGTGCCTTTGACCACTCAGTGATTAAACCGGCCATTACGGCCAGACCCCCACCACCCCCCACCCCCGCCAGTGTCTGGCTGACATATGGCGTTGGAGGTAATGCAGATAAAGTCCCTTAAACGAGCCTCGGTAATACGCCGAGTAATTTGCGTGAGAGGGCCATGAATAAACTAATTGAAAAAGCGACGGATGAGAACCATTAAGGGGGGAAAAGAACAGGTTTGGGGAAATGAGAGATGCTTTCAAGTCCAAAATGAACTGCAACACATACACACACAGAAAATCCAATATGACTAAGCTTTGGAAAACATATTGTGAGAGCAGAAGTGAAAATTACCAGGAGGAAAGAGGTTGTTTGGCGTGTTGATGAGGTCTGAATACTGCAAATTACATTCCTTTGTCTTGGAAAAGAGTGGGGGGAAAAAAAAGGACTGAGTATGAAACGATGTGCAATCATTTACTCACTTGATCAAGGAATTATTGATTAATTATTAATCAGACACAACTTTAATTTTAATGAACTTGCAGCTTTTACTCGTGCGTCTGCTGGTTAAATAAAACCAAACATCTGATTATATAAAAGGACATTTCTCATCGTTTTATCACTGCCTTTTTTTTCCTATTGCCATTTATGGTGCGTCGCATTTAAAGTTGGAAATCAGAATCACTGACGTCATGAGTCTCATCCTGACGTGGACGTCATCATTTCCTCGTTTGGGTAACAAAGACCAACATTTTTCCACATTTTATGGACCAAAAAATGGACATGCTGGTGCTATGTTTTTTTAGATTATTATGAAACAATCTACAAAAAATCTGATAAAAAAGAATATGTATTACACTCACTTGTGGAGTCTACACTGTATTCCAGCTACGACGAGTGAAGCTGTTTAATTCCACAGATGAAATGAAAACTAACAGAAGAAAATTAACTTGTACACAGCCCAGTTTCTCCTCTGCGTTTCTGTTTATTACTCATTACGTTCCTCCACTTCCTCCTCTGTTCTACTTCCATCCTCTTCAGTGGAACCCGCTGTGTTCTACGTCACTTCCAACTCTAGCATTATAAGAACAAAGAGCCTGATTGGCCTACACGGTTGATTTAACTCCAAAGCAAAGGTTCGTGGATCAAACAAAGGTGTTTTTATCAGCACCCCAAACAGAGGCAGTTGCACCGTTATCACATTAATCACTCTGTTATTATGGTGTTAATGCCGCGGCTCCATCTCTGCACAGCACCAGTGCAATCTTCAAGGGCTGTTTTTCACAGCGGGGAGGAATAAAATGGTTCAAATGTCTACTTAAGTTTGTAAACGGCAGCAACAGCACAAGCTGCAAAGGAGAAATGCAGCAGCAGAAAACAGATGGGTCTTCAGATCTTCACCAAATCAACAGCCACGGAGTGGCACTTATAATTACTTATGCTATTGATCAGTGAATGGGAGAAACTGTGACTATTAAGGAGGGGTATTTAGAAGCGGTCACAAATTGGTACCGGTTACTACTTCAATCGGGACAAACGGTGCCGCTGTCCATAGCTTTAGAACATCAGCAAAAAGCAAAGCTTCCTATGATGTTAAACTGTGTCCTTTACCCTCCAGCCATCAAGACGGACAATTTGTCCAAAGTTTGAAGCTGAAAAAAAATTAAACATGGTAACGATAGCAAAGCCATGAAAAAACATAAAAACAGACAAATAAATAACTGTTGTTCCACGTGTCTCCACTGGCAGTCATGTCGTCACGCAACACAGCAGACTGGCAGAATCGGGAGAAAAGAGGAAATGACAAAACCAACTAATTTGATTCAGCCATGGACTCACAAGGCACGGCGTGGCGGTAGAGGTTGTCTCGGATGGTTTGCTGGAGCTCGTGGTCAGGTGACGACTTCTGGAAGCGCTGGCTCAGATAGTGCTTCAGGTCCTTGTTGAGCTTACTTCCTGTGATTGAGGACACAAACAGAAAGACATGTGTAAGTGCATTTGATGCAAAGACAAAACAAAGCAAGCAGACATGTACAGTTGAGGACAGAATTATCAGCCCCACCTATAAAAATGTCATTGTTTTAAAGGTATTTCCCAAGTGCTGTTAAACAGAGCAAAGACTTTTTAACCCAGATTATTCACACTGGAATTATGACATTGTTTATGTTTGGAAACAGAAGGGAGAGGAGTATATTCCAAAGAACAGCGTCCCCACGGTGAAACACGGTGGTGTGAGTATTATGCTGTGGGGATGCTTCAGTGAGTCTGGAACTGGGAATCTCATCAAGGTGGAAGGAATCATGAAGAAAGAAGGATATGTGAAGATTTGGAAAGAAAACCTGAAGCAGTCAGCAGCAAAACTGGGTCTGGGTCGTCGCTTTGTCTTCCAACGCGACGACGACCCAAAACATACGTGGCTCCTGGTGAAGAACGACCTCCAGAAGACCAGAGTGAACGTTACTGACTGGCCTGCACAAAGTCCTGACTTAAATCCCATTGAAGTGAAGACCAAGGTCCATGCCAGAAGGCCATCAAATCTGGAGGAGCTTGAGAGATTTGCCAAAGAAGAATGGGCTGGGATTCCTCAGGAGACGAGTCAGAGACTTGGTGAAAACTGCAACAAACCACTGCAGGTTGTTATCCAGCAACAAGGAGACACAACGGACTGTTAGCATCAGGGAGCTAATAATTTTGACCTCGACTGTATGAGCATGTTCTAATTCACAAGTGAGTGTCCACACAGGTCGACTTTCAAAGAGAGACACACAGAGATGTTGGACAGGAGTAATGTATGAAATCTCATGTCAACGGTGGACAGAGACAGCGGACAGTGTCCACAACACCGCTAGTAATTATGACCCCACGTTTGTTCTGCATAGGTCTACATACATCAAACAACGCAGGGCACGAAACAGTAGGTGGCGTCGTAACAAACAACGGCGACACTTACCTAAATATCAACTGAACTTCTTTCTTGCACAAAAGTCAAGCACTTTCAATGACCTATCTCTGTTAGGGGTGATTTTCAAAAACTTTCAAGGGCCTTTTCCAAATTCACAAACGTCCAAGGACCCGTGGGAAGCCTGTTTTACACTTGCTGCTGTCTCTCACCACATCCAGCCTGGCCTTGCAAAGTTCCAAGAATGCCAACGCCCTCCCACTGCTACACCATCTGGGACCTCAGACACACGCGAGGCTACTGACGGGCAGCGCGGCCAGAAAGTGCATATCCGAATGTGCGCCTGTGTCACCAACACAATGCAAACAGTGCGACGACATGAGTAACAGAGCAGAGATGGAAAACACATCCTGTCCGCCGTCACACAGCAGAGGGTGGGGAAAAGAGATGGAGATAATTTAGCAAATAGAAATGACAGTGTCTTGATGTAAATTGAATAGAAACGCTGCTTCGAGCAACAACAAACATCTCATCACTTCCTGTGTTTGTACACGTCGCGTTATTTGCCGTACAAATGATTTATCTCCCCGTCTTTGCTTGGCTGCTGAGATCATTTTGGCTGTCTTGAGCAAACAACCAGTCATAAAAAGGCCCTGGTTCCCGTTGCCATGGAAACTGTGGATGTGTATGTGTGTGTGTGTGTGCATCTGTATGTGTGTGTTTAATACGATGATTGAGATTGGTAGCATAGTACAGAAGAGCATTCTGTACAGTTGGCAGAATAATTGTAGGCTCACGTGATGAAAATACAATTGAGGCAGGACTGGCAGATCCCACACACATGATATGACTGGGTTTTTATTTGCATGTGACATAATATATGTATATTTTTCTATTTTTATTTGTTGTTTTCTTGGATGTTTAATATTCCTGTGTTTGTTTTTGATGAGCAAAGTAAAAAAATGAAAAAAATAACAGACAAATTAAAAAGTACAAGAAAAAACTAATAAAAGGCAAGTTATTCATTATTTTTCTTATACTTGTGCTTTTGATTTGTCTATCATTGTTTCATTTTTTTTAGTTTTTGTATTATTACAATTTACTGTTTATTAATTCATGTTTGTAGTAGGACTCAACACTTTGGGTAAAATATGAAAATTCTATTTTTCCTTGTTCATTGTTGTTTACTGCTCTCTTGATTTAAATCAAGATGGGGCATTTTCAAATGAGTTAACAGCAAATATTAACTACTATACAGTTAATAAAAGTTAAATACTTTTTTAAAATGAATGTATTGTGTTTTTAAAACTGAAAAAGTAAAAACTAGAAAGACTACAGTTCTTTCAAATTGTGACTATTGTTTGAAAATAATTTATTGTTCAGTCCTAGTGAATAACATTTAAGGCTCCCATTAAAATAAAAATATATATTTATAAAAACATAAAAAGAAGAGGCATTTACATTTTAATTTTCTATATCAATTTCCAAAATTATCCTATGACAAACTATTGTGACCTAAATTACAATACTCTGATAATGTACTGCTGATTTAAAGCCAAATCTGTAAAACCTAATATCAGTAACTAAATAGGGTTCCTTCTTAGGATAGATTAGATGCTGTTGGTGAAAAGAACCGTGTCACCGTCCACAGCCGTAGAGGAAAAGGTTAAACCTTCACCCTGCGGTCTGAGCTCGCCCCATGAGGAAACTCTGACATCTCACTGTGTTGTAATCCTCACACCAGGTTACAAGCCAGCACTCGGGCCAACGGTGAGCCAAACACACACCCTGTGATTGTACACAACCCCCAGACTATGGCAGAATTAGGAATTAAACAAAAATGAGCCAAAAAAGTGTCTATTCAAATGCATTCACTCACGTTTATCTGAACAAAAACAATGTATTTGTGAAAAGGATCAGGCTGTTTCATCGGTTTTTGCTATTGAATACAGTGGAAACCACATGAAACTGAACATCACATGCAAATATTTACGAGGCAAAATGCACACAGTTCCTAGTTCATAGTCCAAGTTTCTACAATGGAAATGCACACAGTTCCTAGTTCATAGTCCAAGTTTCTACAATGGAAATGCACACAGTTCCTAGTTCATAGTACAAGTTTCTACAATGGAAATGCACACAGTTCCTAGTTCATAGTACAAGTTTCTGAGACAATGGAAATGCACACAGTTCCTAGTTCATAGTCCAAGTTTCTACAATGGAAATGCACACAGTTCCTAGTTCATAGTACAAGTTACATAGTACAAATGCACACAGTTCCTAGTTCCTAGTCCAAGTTTCTGAGACAATGGAAATGCACACAGTTCCTAGTTCCTAGTCCAAGTTTCTGAGACAATAGAAATGCACACAGTTCCTAGTTCATAGTCCAAGTTTCTACAATGGAAATGCACACAGTTCCTAGTTCATAGTACAAGTTTCTGAGACAATGGAAATGCACACAGTTCCTAGTTCATAGTCCAAGTTTCTACAATGGAAATGCACACAGTTTCTAGTTCATAGTACAAGTTTCTGAGACAATGGAAATGCACACAGTTCCTAGTTCATAGTACAAGTTTCTGAGACAATGGAAATGCACACAGTTCCTAGTTCATAGTACAAGTTTCTACAATAGAAATGCACATAGTTGTACTATGAACTAGGAACTGTGTGCATTTCCATTGTAGAAACTTGTACTATGAACTAGGGACTTTCTACAATGGAAATGCACACAGTTCCTACTTCATAGTACAATTTTTCTGTGGCGAAAATGCACATAGTTCCCTGAAAATCCACTAGTTCACAGGACTAGTCCCTGTGGTGTCGGGCAGACACGTTTTCAGGGAAAACAAGCAGGGCAGTGGCGAGAGCACAGCCCAGTCAGCACTGTGGAGGTGTCAGTGCCTCGTGCAAACACACTTCACAATACCTGAACTCTCACAAAAACCACTTCTGAATGGCCTGCACTGAAGTGTTAGCCGGGACCAAAGTACACGTGAACTCCACACGGTAGCTCTTTTGGTGTCCGGCCAACATAATCTGTTGTTTCCAGTGTGAGGTCAAACATCGTTCTACAACATTTCCTGTCTCTCTTCTCGCTTTTGTGCACGGCTGAAAACGCCAGTAGGAAACTTTGAAACCTCTCTCTTTGAGTGCACCCACGGAGTCAGGATTCCAGGCTTTTGTTTGGCTGCAGATCAAGTCTACATCAGCACAAAAAACAGTCGACGGTGTTTATTTTACATTTTAATATGTTTGACCATTAATCCGTCACCCATCTCATGAGCAAGAATGTCAAAAAGAAAATCGCGTCTCACCTCCACCCAAACCTCTAATGCAGCCAGTCAGGTCATTCAATATGGAGTTTGTTAACACCATAAGACCATTAAGTGCTGACATGTTGCCTTACACTGTTATACTACTCTACTGTTCTGATATAAACAAATGGGAACACTGATCCTGAAGACTTTGAGAGAGGAAGGAAGCCAAGTTCACTTAAAGCAAGACTTCAGCAACTTCTGCGGACACAGAGATAAAAACTTTGCTGCGTGTTTGGTTTACCAGAAATGGCTTATTTAAAGTCAGGAAGCGACTGAAAATGACATGTTACTGAATCAACATGGCAGCAAATGCTGTGACAGTAGTCTTGAGACATATGCTGGATTTTATTTACATTTATTTACATTGACGGTATCAACATAGCAGTCAATAACGTCATTCTATGTGGTGTTTTGTGAACACAAACTGTGTAGCAACATAACTACGGATAAAAATTAGGACTGTAGGACTGATTTGCTGTGAAAGAAATATGATCATGTTCTCCCCGTGGTGCGTGGGTTCTCACCGGGTTCTCCGGCTTCCTCCCACAGTCCAAAAACATGCAGATTTGGGGACTAGGTTAATTGGACGCTCTAAATTGCCCGTAGGTATGAATGTGAGAGTGAATGGTTGTCTGTCTCTATGTGGCCCTGTGATGGACTGGCGACCTGTCCAGGGTGTGACCCTGCCTCTCGCCCTAGGTCAGCTGGAGTTAGGCACCAGCGCCCCCCGCGACCCCTAGTGGATAAAGCGGTAGAAAATGAGTGAGTGAGAAATATGATCAAAGAACTAGGCAGTGGCAGCCATCTTGGAATCCTAATTCAGGGCACCTAAGGTGCAGTACTGAATAAAACCAGTGGGTAGCAGCAGAGTCTGACCAACGTGATTAAGTGCAGATTTTAAAAATGCATTCTACTGCCCATAAATTCATCCGTATCATAGCAAATCGTAAGTTGTAGGAAATACCCAGCCCTACTTGAAACTTCTTTTGTAAAGGTACAATCATGGTCCTTTTTTCCCCCCACAAAGATGGAACAATCAGTAAATGTCAATCTGACCCAGGAGTAAAACAGCAGGATTGAGTTTGGAGACCATTTGGCACGGCAGCCTCTCTCCGAAATCCCTCAGCAAACAGATAATTAGAAGCGACATATCCTTCAAACACAGCCCACCTGTTATAGATTTTCCATAAGCCCCCCCCCAAAACAAGCACGATTTTTGAGAGGGAGACACGCAATCCGTGACAGGAGGGAAGTGGGGGTGAAGGGGCTTCAGAGGGAGGGAGAACGTCAGAGTCATCCAGACAAAACATCAAAAGAATTTCAGACACAGCCGAAATGTGAAAATGCCCCAATGCTTTCCAGGCGTCTCCCGTTGAGCCCCCGCTGCATCCCCGAGCCGGGATCAGTCAGCCAAGGCTCTGCTCAGACATGCAGAGCCAGAAAAGACACCAGCCAGACCGTCGGCTGGCAGATGACATCTGTATTCACAACGCGGGGGAAAAAAAAAAAAAAAAAAAAAAAAGAACACACTTCACTGGAACTCTGCCCTCCTGCTCGACGGGCGACTGTACGCAGAGAAATCAAAGATCCGAGCAGACTTCTGCAGATTTCTTTGACGGCTGGAGACAAGTTTACGTGCAGTTTCTTTTCACGCTCTAGATTTCATTATATAGTGGAGTTATACTTGATATTCCAATGCTACTGTGATGTTTATTCTACATACGGGACCATCTGTCTCCTTTAATGGCCTAAATGTGGTTACTGAAATCAGTCACAGTTGTGTGTATGTTTGAAACTTTGGAAAACCCAGACGACCGATTAGTCGATCACTTTTACCAGTGAGGGCTCGCGAGTGTTCGCCTAACATTTCCTATGTCTCTGCCTTGGACTTGGAAAGGGGGCGGGTCTTTGCTTCTGATTGGCTTAAGCCAGGTATTCTAGAATACAGGTGAATATGAACGCATAGGGGAAATTAAAACTGTGCCACAGAAGGCAAAGTGTTGAAAAATGTGAGTGCATTGAATTTTATGCAGGTGCACTTCCATCCCAACTTCAATCTACACGACTATTTTTCTTTTCTTTTTATTCTTCAGGGACTAAAATGAGTCCATCCAACTGTCCATCACTTTGAGACTGAAAAACCAGGCGGATACATTCCCATGAGACCGTTCTGATCCACAGCAGATGAAGCCTCTCGACATCAGTTACTGTTTAAATAAAGGTTTTTCCAATTCATGGAGGATTTGATATCTGTGCATGGAGATGAGATTAGACCAGAGGTGTCAAACTCATTTTAGTTCAGGGGCCACATACAGTGCAATTTGATCTCAAGTGGGCCGGACCAGTAAAATAATGGCATAATAAGCCATAAACAACAAGAACTCCAAATGTTTCCCTTTGTTTTATATTTAATGAAATATCTTTTATGATCTATTATGAACAACTTGAAATTTCTTGAAAAATAACTCTGCCGGCCGCACGTTTGACACCCCTGGGTTAGACCGATCTCTCACTGTAGCACATGGATGGACAAGCTTCACTCACAACAGCACCCTCTGCTGGACAACATGCCAATTACTTTAAAATGTCTGCTGTATTTGTAGGCTGGGTGTTCCAGTTGTCACCTACAGGTATATTGAAAACTTACACTGTATGGTTATATTAGAGATGGGCGATATATATATATATATATATATATCACACATACACATACATGCAACAGTATATATATATATATATATACATACATACATGCAACAGTATCGTGATTTTTGTTTTTCCACAATCTGGAAATCGACATCATCAAGTATGTAAATGACTTTGAAAAAGGCCGTTGAAAAACGGGTCATTATAACTTAGTTTGAACTTAATTTTGGGTAAAATTGATAGTCCTATATGGTAATAGTATTATTTTCAGTTTCACTAAAAGAAATGATTTATGGTTAAGATTGTTTATATTAATGACATTTCTTTAAAACCCCTTATATATTTTTACAGTATATAAAATAATCTGGAGCACATGTTTTTGTGTGTGTGTGTGTGTGTGTGTGTGTGTGTGTGTGTGTGTGCAATTTGAAGTGAGTCATTTCTTTTGTTTAACACTGAGATAAAGTCTGTGTGCAATGTTAAGCAGAACACGCTTCAGTTCAAAGACAATACAACAATTCATGAGTTATAGCTAAAATCACATTTTAAAGGATATCGGTTAAATATCCATATTGTTAAAATAAAAAAAACCTATATATACTGAGATATTATTTTATTAAATAAAAAAGTCAATTTATGTAACTACTTTGGGGTCAATTTTTATGTTAGTTCATTTCGGTCTCAAGTGAATTCAGGTAAAGTTGTGTTGCCACATCTTAAAACACACATTCCTATAAAATGAGTAGCACCAAATGATGCACCAGAGGTCCAATTTTTACACTCTATCACTTATCTCTATCATCACCAAACAAAACTGGTATAGAAACTGAAATATCTGTACATGAATCGATGTTGAATCAAATCCAGACCAAATCGATTCGGTAAATCAGCAGTGAATAACATAATCTGAGTGACAAGTGGAGCTTGTGCGGTAGATTATAAATCCATGAAACACTTACAAGCATGACATTGTACAACAGCAATAATAATAATAATAATAAGAGTATTTTAAATATGTCTAAATGGAAGAGGCTCTCCACTCATGACAGTGGTGGCGATGGCAGCTACAATTAGCCTCTAAGTCTAAGTAGCCGAGCAGGAAACAGTCCTGTGCCATTCTGTGCCAGCCTGTTTCACACTGAGCCAAGTCAGATTTGGCAGTGTCACCATGTTTGGCTGGGCACCGAGTGTTTTATCAATGTACAGTACACAAACAGTCTGGCATACAAGGTGACACATTAATATTATTATTATTATTATCATCATCATCATTATTTTTCCCCACAACACTTCTTTTGAACACAAAGACACACATTTCCAGGCAGAATCTATGATTAGAACCACGCCGCCTGCTACGGTGAGCTGTTTTTATATTGTTAAATTTAGTGTCTCTAAAAGTGGGACATAGTAAAGGAAAGTAGGCTTTAAAGTCAAATAGATCTGTGCCATTAGGAACTTAACCTACTTCAGGTTAAATTTAGCCGCGAGACGCGCAGGTTGGTCCACAGTCATGGCTGAAGTAATCAGAGATTACAACACGGGCAGTTCATCCACAGCCCCAGTTAATCAGATAATAAAGGCTAATCACCATTTAATTGATTGAAGCGGCAGCAACCGTCGACATGTTCATGATCAGAGATGAACCATATGTCACAGGGATTATGGAGGGCGATCAGAGGAGACAAAGATCCGACAGTTTTTAAGCAGCTGACTGAAGAAGACACTGTTCTGTAATCTGTGTGTTTGACTCCTCTGAGCTCATATGTCCACCTCTTAGACGGCCGCTCGCATCACAGCGGTGATCAGACTCTGTATCCATAGCAACAGCTGCCAGAAGAGGAGTGAAGAGGCCGGCAGCCAGGCGGCGTCTGGTGCCCCCCTCTGGACTAACAGGTGCACTACAAAAACAAATGAAGCCTCTTGCCATCAGAATCAGACAAGGAAAAGCTTCAGTGGGCAACAGACATGCATTGATTTATTATTTTTGTAAATATAGCAGCTCATATATTACTCTTTCTAACCATTTTGGAGTGAAATTATTCCACAGGAAACACATGACAGGGATCCTCCAGTTTAAATGTTTAAATCTATATTACTGATAATTAAAATAACTTAATAACATCAATGCAGTGGTTCTCAAGCGGGGGGGCGGGTTCCCTTAACAGAGCGTTTGCTGATGATGATTATGATGATTTAGTCAAACTTGGATTCACTTATTAGATGTTTTATTAATGTAATTGTTAATGGTTTATGCGCAGTTGGTCAAACCTTAAAATGAGGTTAAATGTCCACAAACCATGATTCAATTTTAAAAATGATTTCTTTGTTATATGGAGCAGAGTATTCACATTTAAGAAGCTGAAGAATCTAAAAACTTATTTTAATTATTAGAAAAACCGATTTAAAAAAATCAATTTAAAGTATTTTTATGCGGTTAATTTAATCAGCTGTCCAATGGTGAAAAGGTGGTGACACGTGTCAACACCGTTGTGAGTTCTGGCCCAATAATTTGTTGGTTTACAACATTTAAACTCAATTGCCTCTTACTGGCACATAACTGGCAGTCGCTGCACGTGAAATATTGAAAGACACGACGTGTGAAGATCGCAGGCCACAATCTCGTTTCCATCACGCTGGAAGTTTGACCGGAGTCTGTGAATCCAAACCAATCACATTCTAAGAACGAGCTGTGGCTGAAACTGGGGAAAAGCAGCAGCAGAGGAGGAAGAACAACGATGTACGTGACTACAAGAGGCAGACTTTTCATTCATTCATTCATTCATTCATTCATTCATTCAACCGTCCGCACCGAGCGACAGCACAAAATAATTTAAAAGCGCCTCCTTTCAATGAAGCAAACTGGTCACATTCACAGATATGTGAAGGAAATGAAAACAAGAAGTTGAATCAATTCCAGTCAAATTTAATTTCTCCAGCCCTAAATCAAAATATACATTATCTCAAGGCTCTTTCCATAGTAAGGATGAGAGATCATGTAGTATGCTGTGGCTGTGTTGGAGGAAGAGTTTCTCGTGACCTCAAACCAACGGTGCAGGAGTCAAAAACTCATTTTCACTGATATCCCTTTAAATTTAAACATTTTCTTGTGGCTTTCCCATTCAGTGCTTGTTGCAGACGGCAAAACTCTAAACTGTTGAAGAACTGGACTCGGCTTTCATGAGCGAAAAACCACCATTAACGTACTTTCCCTCAAAGAGAACGTGAGCACAAATAAAAGATGGAGCTCTTTGTGACTTCTTGTGGCTTCAAAAAACTTAAATTAGAAAAAAAGGACGATTTTATTGTCCTACCCGTTGAATTGGATGTTACCTTAAATTGCTGACGATGTATGCGAGTCACAAACTTTAGTAAAGTGGAGCCAGAGCAGCTACGAAACAGCATTAAAATGATTCTTATCCAGTGACATGTACTCCTTTCCGAGTTGAAATTAAAGAAACCAGATCCAAAAGCAGTCGGGGTTAAATGTCGAACACGTTCTCAATCTCGTCATGTGCGGCTGCGTGTCCTGGAGCCGCTCGTCTGTTTACTATTTTCCCAGATTGTTTTCATTGATCGCCGTCGTCCACGCGGGCGAAAATAAATCCAACGAGGATTCATTTCAGCACGTCGAGCGGCAAAAGCGGCTGCAGCAGCGGTGTCAGCTTCCCCGCTGAAATCCAACAGTGGACTGAGACGAGACTTTTTCATTCTGTGTGTGTGTGTGGGGTCATATTATTTACACAATATGAGAACCAGTCTAATTTGACAAATGTCAGCACATGAAGGCCTGGGACTCAGAGACTAAAAACAACGATGCAGTACCTGCCTCATGATTTATGTGGGCAGCACAGCAATGATATCTCTTCTAATGGCGCTTTTCCATTATATAGTTCTAGCACGTCACAGCACGGCTCGACTCTACTCATTTTATTTTAATTTTCCATTAGTGATAGTACCTGGTACCTTTTTTTTAGTACCTGCTCTGTGGAGGTTCCAGTCGAGCTGAGCCGATACTAAAATGTGACGTGGACAGACTGCCGGCCACTGATTGGTCAGAGAGTGTCGTCACTGGAAGAGTCGCGAGCGCGACGTCCGACACGAGAATCAAACTGAACGATGGCGAACTGTAGATCAGTTAAAGAGACTTGAAAATCCTGAAAACATATGTTAATCTGCAACATTTAACAAGGACATTTTAAAATGTCCATATTTAACAGAGGAGTCTGGTGTATTTAGCGACAGCGCTGCTGAAAGACGGAGATGGTGAGCCCAATCACAAGCCGTTCAGCCGTATTTCACTTCAGTGACTGTGTCAGACGGAGTCTGTGCTCCGGTCATGCAGGAAGTACCGAACCATTCAGTGAACTCATCTGTTTATAAAACTGAGGAAAATGATTCAGGACAAAGAAAACAACTGCTTTGACCGTCACTGGTCTGTGTGTTTGTGTCTTTGTGCATATAAAACAACGTCACGGCAGTTTCATGCAGTCGTGCTATGACGACCTCGTCCTCATAGAGGAGGAAGGACAGTCACAGAAAACGACGTGCCAGATACCAAACCGAGTAGAGTCGAGCCGTGCTAAAACTGTGTATTCGAAAAATTAGCCCAAACTTCCACATTTCACTGTACTCGGGAAAAATAGCGGACACAACGTAACCGCGAGACTCAAGAACAAATGCTTCTCCTGCAGACTAACCCCCAATATCCATTTTACATGAAAGCCAAGATAAATGCACACTTACTTTAAACAAATCCTTGAAAATTAGCTTCGAATTTGGCATAACTTTTAATGGAAAGCCAGCTAATTTGTGGATTAGTCAACTTGAAACTTCACAGTTTCACACCTTTTTCTTTTACTGGCTGTTTCTAATTAACTGTGGGGGAGAAATAGTTTAGTATACAAATTTTTGTAGGATACACTCCAGTGATGTCAGTTCTAGTTTTTTAGTTTTTGGCCACCTTCATATATATAAAAAAAAAAGACACAATAAAACTCTCCAAGGCTACAAACAAAAGCTAAAGGCTGATAATTCAAACGCATGACCGAGCTGAAAAGCCCTGCAGTTTATTAGGCCTCTGCAGCCATGAGATGTATTACCATAATATTCTGCCGGGTCTCCACCTCCTATTCCATTTCACAGCAAGATAAATGAGCAACTGCTGTGCTGTAATCACATGCAGTGTGTTCTGTCACTGCAGGCCCACAGTGGGTGAACAGAGAAGTCACACACCAACCACCGGTCACTGCCGAGGAGGGAGGGAGGGAGCGAGGGAGGGAGAGGGTGAAGGGGGGAGGTGCAACATAAACAACAGGAGGCAGGGTAGAGACATTAAAGTCAGGAGATATTAAAGAGATAGCTCCGTTTTTTTTAGGGTGAAGCCGTATGACAGACTGCATAAGTGCCTCACTCCATCTCCCGCCTCAGAAAACCTGAACTTTCCCTTTAAAGCAGGGAGGTTTCGGTAAAACAAAAGGGACAAGTGAAACAAAGAACTGATGAAAAGGTGAAAAAGTCAAACCAGAGCGACGGTGCGACTGTCGGGGCAGGTGCTGCGACTGCAACGTCTTCGTCGCACATTTCCTGGATTCTAATTGGTCACAAGGGAAAAGAAAGTTATTCTCCATGATTAAGTGGCGTCTGCCACCTTCTGCCACAGCTCAGGGCCCGAGGCCAGCTTATTAACTCCACCACCAGGGGGCATATGTCACTCAGGATCATTAAATGTGAGGGACAATGTGTGTGTTCCTCGTGGAGACCAAAACCTGGTCTGGTTACAGAAACTGGTGAAGTTTAGAGCCAAGATTTGAATTGCAGTTAGGTTAAGGCATTAACCGTCTCTGGTTAAGATCCATCGAGTTTCCACAATCTTCTGTCATGATTAAAAAAAGAAATACGGTTGCCACTTTGTCTCACTGTTCACTCTTTCTGCACCAAACTCCAGAGAGAAAATCAGTGTTTTTAGCTCACAGTAACACAGGAGCTGCTGGTCTCCTGCTGCCTCTTTTGTTCAGTTTGTGCCACTGAGGTTAATCAAAATAAATGATTTCACACACCGAAGTCACAAAATAACAGATTTAAACTTAGTGATGGAGGCAGCAGTGGATCAACAACTCCTGTGTGCCGTGATGTAAAAATCACTGTTTTTCTCTATGGACTTTGGTGTGGGAGAGTGAGCAGTTTGCAAAGTGACACAAACTTTACATTGCAGTCAAAAAGGGCTAATTCAGTTTGGCAATGTATATACACTGAATCAGAAAAAAAGTGAAATAAATAATATAGAGTGTAACAAACAGATTTTTAATAAAGAAAACTAGTAATTTCTAGTTAAAATCATTGTTGTTTTGAAACTGTTGTGACACAGTTTATTACATCTCATGAACAGATGTATAAGAAACTTTCTCCTCTTTTTTAATTTTTCTTACTCCCCCTTTTTCCTTTTGCCTACTCCTCTTTTCCAGTATCACCTTTTTTATTCCCCTTTCCATACTTACTTCCTTAATTCCTTCCCTGAGCCACGCCCTCCGGTCAACACCCACCTCTACTCATCTTCATTTACTCGTCCATGTGATGCGAGGACTTGACTGACGTGCCGCACTGTCACAGTGCTGAGTCAAGGCACCGCTCGACATGCGTGACTGAACAAACCCACAGAAACACAGCGACGCTCGTGACGACGGATACATTCAGCAAACACGCGGGCACGCGGGAGGGACAACGTGTCCACTGACGGATCTAAATTTACACTGAGGATGGAAAAACACACACACACGCAGGAACACAGAGAGGAAAACACTCATCTTCACGCATGACGAAACTAAAGTAATAGAGTGTGTGTGTGTGCATGTCTTAAATAGGCTGTGAGGACCAAATGTCAAGCAGGACACTTTGACCTTGTGAGGACATTTTGGCTGGTCCACACAACTTTAACGGGCTATATGAGGACCAAGACCTGGTTTTAGGGTTAGCCACTTAGTTGTGATGGTTGAGGTTTGGGTTAGGGACTATAGGGAATCCATTTGTCTATCAGGTTCCTCACAA
This sequence comes from Brachirus orientalis, assembly GCA_016785285.1. Taxonomy (NCBI): domain Eukaryota; kingdom Metazoa; phylum Chordata; class Actinopteri; order Pleuronectiformes; family Soleidae; genus Brachirus; species Brachirus orientalis. The sequence goes on from JAFBJR010000341.1 coordinate 870,296, forward strand.
AGAATGCAAAACCAGCATGTGTGTGTGTAGCTGGTATTCCTTATGTTGTGGGGACCTAAATCTGTCTCCACACTCACATTAGGGGGACTTGTCTTCCTTATGGGGACAAAAGTCAAGTCCCCATAACAGAAATGACTCCATTTTAAGGTGAAGACATGTTTTAAAGTTAGGCTGAGGTTCAGGTTGGGGTCAGGGCACTAGTAATTATGGTTAAGGTTAGAGTAAGTCTCCAGGAAATGAATGGAAGTCAATGCAATGTCCTCTGAAGTCATGGAAACCAGTGTGTGTGTGTGTTAGTGCTGTGGGCTAATGGGACAGCAGTCACTGTTGGTTACGTCGACAGTCTTTTCTGGGTCAGCATCAGGCAAAACTGCAAACAGCTGACTCCAGGCCACACACACACACACACACACACACACACACACACGCTGGTTTCCATGACTTCAGAGGACATTACATTGACTTCCATTCATTTCCTGGAGACTTACTCTAACCTTAACCATAATTACTAGTGCCCTAACCCTAACCCTGACCTCTAACCCTAACCTCAGCCTAACTTTAAGACATGTCTTCACCTTAAAATGGAGTCATTTACATTATGGGGACTTGATTTTTGTCCCCATAAGGAAGACAAGTCCCCATAATGCGAGTGTGGAGACAGATTTAGGTCCCCACAACATAAGGAAGACCAAGTACAGACACACACACAATAACACAGTTTTAACCTCACACTTACAACCAACAGTGGTGGTTAAATATAGATGGAGCTGTCAGTGTCTATAACCATTTTCAAAATTTCATTCCTTTAATATTTGAACACATACAAATGAATTATCACTATGTAATTCTGTTGCTTATAATTATAATTATTATTGTTATTATTATTATTATTATTGTTATTTTTATTATTATGTAACCATGTGTGCACAGTCTAGTTTTGCTATTGTCATCATCATGTGGCTGTTATATGTTCTGTCCACTAGGGGGCAAACTAACATTAAGCTGCAAAAAAAAAAAATATCCAGTATATATTTCTATGTATGTGTGTGGGTAGGTGCAGAAGTCATGTTAATATTAGTCAACACAGTGTCTAATATAAGTGATAATTGTGAACATATTATAAATAAACAGGAATTAATAAGAAAAATAAGGTATATAACACTAGAAAATAACTTTCTTATGAAATGATTCTACATAAAAACCCGAGAAAAAAAAGAAAATAGGAGGTAAAGTAAGCGACTGCAGTGTGAAAAAGCTCTTTAACTCCGAGTGCGTTTGCTCAGCAGCCTGTGAAAACCATCTGTGCTCAAAGACAAAATAACAAATTGGTGCCAAACGGCACAGACAGAGACACCTGGAGGGCGGGACACCGAGGATGATGGCATGAAGCATGAGCAGCAGAGAAGACAGAGGACATACAGCAGGACACAGAGAGACAGGAGGGGGACATGTAAAGAAGAGAGGAAGACAAAAAAGCAGGGAGGAAGGGAGGAAGGGAGGGAGGGAGGAAGGGAGGGAGGGAGGAGAGCAGAGGCCTGGCAGGACGCCAGGGCAGGGAGTGTACCACAGATGTGTCCCACCAAACCCCCGGGGGGGCGGAATGTGCTGAGTGGACGGGAACGCCCACCTAACTCACACACAGGTTCACACTGCTGCCCTTTTAAGCACTCACACCCATTTCCAGTTCTCTGAAAAACCAAACTAAACCTCACCTATAACCATTCAACGCCGGAAATGTTACCGTTAATCGCACTTTTGTCGTATTTGTTTCACATGAAATCAGTCGTGTACCGTAAATTCCGCACTACAGAGCGCACCTGCCTACAAGCCGCAACGCCCAAATTTCATAAAATTAAAAATTGAAATTAAAATTAAATTTCATAAAATTAAAATAAAATATAAGCCGCAGGTGTCCACGCTGAAACATGAGATCTTTATGGTACACAGAAAAATTATTTAAAATGTTTAATTACTAAACACGGCAGTAACACAGCTGTAATACAGCAGTAGAATGAGATAACCATCTGTAATACAGCAGTAAAATGAGATAACCATCTGTAATAGAGCAGTAAAATGAGATAACCAGCTGTAATACAGCAGCAAAATGAGATAACCAGCTGTAATACAGCAGCAAAATGAGATAACCAGCTGTAATACAGCAGCAAAATGAGATAACCAGCTGTAATACAGCAGTAAAATGAGATAACCATCTGTAATACAGCAGCAAAATGAGATAACCATCTGTAATACAGCAGTAAAATGAGATAACCATCTGTAATACAGCAGTAAAATGAGATAACCAGCTGTAATACAGCAGTAAAATGAGATAACCATCTGTAATACAGCAGTAAAATGAGATAACCAGCTGTAATACAGCAGCAAAATGAGATAACCAGCTGTAATACAGCAGCAAAATGAGATAACCAGCTGTAATACACACTATTTGCACTGAGTTAGTACTTTGTGCTGCCGTCTCCATCGTCTCACCACTGATTCATTGATGCCAAGCTGACGTGCAGCAGCTCTGTTTCCTTTCCAACAGCCAAATCCACCGCCTTTAACTTAAAAGCTGCATCATAAGCATTTCTTCCTGTGTTATCCATGACCAGGGTGTGTACACAAAGCGCAAAAAGACACAAAACACAATTAAAACTAGCGTCTTCTTCAGCGCATTACAGTATCTCTTCATCCTGTCTGTCTTGCTCTTGCGCTGCTCGAGCGCCCTCCGGTGGACGCTCAGCCGTAAATATCCATTCAGATTCAAAAAAAACTTTATTTATCCCCGTGGGGAAAATCATAAAAATCCATAAATAAGCCACATCGCTCTATAAGCCGCAGGGGTCAAAGCGTGGGAAAAAAAGTAGCGGCTTATAGAGCGGAATTTACGGTACATGCAGCAGCACCAGGGATTCTTGGCTCTGCTAGTGTACCTGCCTGTGTGCCCTTGGGCAAGACACCTAACCCCGCGTTGCTCCTGAAGGCTGTGCCAGCATCGTGCGAATAGGAACGAAGGATGCGTGGCAGAAAACGTACTGCACCACGTTTACGATATTATCACAATATTTAAGTCACAAAATCGCGATATTATCCTGATGTTGCAAAATACCGCGTACCTGCGAAATCATATATTGCGATACACTCACACAGCTCTAATGAAAGTGAGTACTCGGCGCCATCTAGTGGACCGAAACACCAACTGATTTTATTATGCTAATCCATAAAAAGTTTTTTGTTTATTTGTAACATCAGTTAAAACTTTATATTTTTAAAAAAAATGATACCTGGTGTCTCAAAAGCAATATCGCAATATTTTACTGCATTAAACCCCCCCCCCCACCACACACACACACACACACACACACACTCCTAATAGATAGAATGTCTGAATGTGTGAGTGAATGGGTGTTAATGGGTGAATGGCAAAACTGTAGAGTAAAGCAGCTTAAAAAACTAAAAGAAGCACTTTAATAAATACAGATAATATAATTTTAACTGTAGATCTGTTATGCAAAATACCACATAGAGCAGGAAATGAGCTGGGGGACACGGATTGTCCAGTCTGGCCAGTAGGGGGACGATAAACGACAAAACATTTTCAGAAAGAGCAAGAGGATGGAGATATGAACTTAAATGATACCACAATATTCCATCATGATACATTTGTGACGATAATTGACAAAATTTCTAAATAAAAGTGATTATTTTGTAAAGAAGTAATGTAAATGTAATGCTGTACTGTATATTTCACAATTAAATGTAATCTAAAAAAAAAATAAATAAACAGAAGCACCTCAAGAGTGGGCCTTTGAAAATGAGTTGGCGTGCCACATCTGGCCTGCGGACCACGAGTTTCAAACCTCTGACGTGGAGTGTTATCATCAGCTAGAATTGCTAAGAATGACTCTGTAATACAGTAGTAAAATGAGATAACCATCTGTAATACACACTTTTTGCACTGAGTTAGTACTTTGTGCTGCCGTCTCCATCGTCTCACCACTGATTCATTGATGCCAAGCTGACGTGCAGCTGCTCTGTTTCCTTTCCAACAGCCAAATCCACCGCCTTTAACTTAAAAGCTGCATCATAAGCATTTCTTCCTGTGTTATCCATGACCAGGGTGTGTACACGAAGCGCAAAAAGACACAAAACACAATTAAAACTAGCGTCTTCTTCAGCGCATTACAGTATCTCTTCATCCTGTCTGTCTTGCTCTTGCGCTGCTCGAGCGCCCTCCGGTGGACGCTCAGCCGTAAATATCCATTCAGATTCAAAAAAAAACTTTATTTATCCCTGTGGGGAAAATCATAAAAATACATTTGTGACGATAATTGACAAAATTTCTAAATAAAAGTGATTATTTTGTAAAGAAGTAATGTAAATGTAATGCTGTACTGTATATTTCACAATTAAATGTAATCTAAAAAAAAAATAAATAAACAGAAGCACCTCAAGAGTGGGCCTTTGAAAATGAGTTGGCGTGCCACATCTGGCCTGCGGACCACGAGTTTCAAACCTCTGACGTGGAGTGTTATCATCAGCTAGAATTGCTAAGAATGACGAGTTCAAACTTTGGCCCTAGGGTTGCAAAATTCCGGGAATTTTCAAAGTTGGAAACTTTCCATGGAAATTAACAGGAATTTATGGGAATTAACGGGAATTTACAAAATTGAAGGTTGGCCCTAAACAGGGAACTTAAATATAGTTGTAATTGTATAAATTGTAGCATAGTCTTGGCAAAAACAACCAGATTTAATGCAAGTATGCTCCTCAATCACATGCACATGCAGGGCTATTGAGGCCACGCCCCCTGTATGCACTGTGAGGCCACGCCCCCATCACATGCACAGATGATTGCTTAAACCCTGGAGCAAGAGGATGGAGATATGAACTTAAATGATACCACAATATTCCATCATGATACATTTGTGACGATAATTGACAAAATTTCTAAATAAAAGTGATTATTTTGAAAAGAAATAATGTAAATGTAATGCTGTACTGTATATTTCACAATTAAATGTAAAGTAATCTTAAAAAAAAAATAAATAAACAGAAGCACCTCAGGAGTGGGCCTTTGAAAATAAGTTGGCGTGCCACATCTGGCCTGCGGACCACGAGTTTCAAACCTCTGACGTGGAGTGTTATCATCAGCTAGAATTGCTAAGAATGACGAGTTCAAGTCTTGGCCCTAGGGTTGCAAAATTCCGGGAAACTTTCCATGGGAATTAACAGGAATTTATGGGAATTAACGGGAATTTATGGGAATAAAACAGAAATTTACAAAATTGAAGGTTGGCCCTAAACAGGGAACTTAAATATAGTTGGGAAAATATATTGTAATTGTATATATTGTAGCATAATCGTGGCTAAAACAACCAGATTTAATGCAAGTACGCTCCTCAATCACATGCTCATGCAGGGCTATTGAGGCCACGCCCCCTGCATGCACTGTGAGGCCACGCCCCCATCACATGCACAGATGATTGCTTAAACCCTGGAGGCCACACAGTTGAGCGTGCGGATTATATGAAGTCAAGTAAGTTTTTTATAATATTATGGGGTAAATATACTTGATCTATAATGGTATTACTGTTTAACTTGCAAAACAGTAATACCATTATCCCATGGAAAGTTTCCAGACATTTACCGGAAATTTTCTGCCCCTCTGCAACCCTACTTACCCTAAACTTAACCAGTTTTTCAGAAATGAGCTTCTGCCTCATTAGGACCAGGTTTTGGCCTCCATGAGGACTACTGGTCCTGACAAGGTCAGTGTTTATGACAGAAAAGGTCCTAAAGAGGTGGCAAATAGAAGAACACACACACGTATAAGCCTAACTCATTGACAGAAACCTGATCTGTCGATCACACAGTGAAGTGTGGGCTTTGACCCTGGACCTTTGCCGCCCCCTGTTGTTCCTGCACGGCAGCGCACTAACCACTCATTCCAGCCAGTTACACAAATCTCGATCCACTTCAGACTGTGGACAGATGTGAGGTGAAAAAACTCACAGCTGTTTATGTGCAGAGCTGACAGGCGGCTCACTGGAGTCTGTTATGTTGAAAAACCCACAAGTCAAAATAGGTGAAAATTGCAATAAAATCTCTCTCTCCTCGGAGATTTATCCTGCTGCCACTTTACCTTAAGACTCGTCTGTGCTTCTGTGCTGAGCTGTGAAACCTGGATCCTCGCCGTAGCTCTGGATCTTTGTGGGGAGGATCAGAGAACAGGGATGGAAAATGTACTAAACATCAGCAGTGGTTGTGGAGAGAAGCTGAGGCTCAAAGGGATTGTGGGCTGTTCAACTGGAAGACATGTCGGACGTTTTTCCGAAGAGTATGAGTGTGAAGATTTTTTTTTTTTTGCACCTGTCCACAGCTGCGTAAAACTGCCATCCTGAAGACAGCCACTTTATTAGGCACACCTGCTCAACTGCTGCACCGCGTTAGGAGAGAAGAACAAAAGCTCCTTCAGAGGAAACAAACGCGCTTTAGTTGCGACCAAAGCTGGAGAACAAACTTGGACACTGACTGCGTTTACATTTACAGCATATTCTGTACAAACAGTGACATTTGTGGACTTTGGTCTCCACTAAAGCGTGTACGAGCGTGGAGCATCTCCAGAGCAGAGACTGTTGCTGAATTTTATACGACTGCAAACCTAATTACTTTTAAACACAGATACTTTTTAAATCATTCAACCATGAAAGGTTTATTATTCTTTCTGTGGGGAGACAAAGTCAGAAGATATATTTTTATCACTTTACAGGGACTTCAATGACGGATAACGGTTTTTGCGATTGCATTTACTTTGAATGTAGTTGCACATTTCAACACTCAAATGTATATAGTAGGTTAATCCTTGTTCACTTATTTTACCTTTTATTGTTCATATACCGTATATTGGTACAAATGTATTTAGTTCTTGTATTTGACAGAAAGGTAAATTCTGATTGTGATTTTTTGCATGTGTGAGAAACAATAATATCAGTTATAGACATAATGACAAAAATCAGGATAAACATCATGTTGAAACTGAGTTTCCTGATAAAAATTTAGGTTAACTTCAGTCTGCACTATAGTGCAATTATATAACGTATTATCAAGAAAAATGATGTTTATAAAGTAAATAAATATATGAAAATGCTTAGAGAAAAAAAGAAATGGTGATTTGGAAACATTTATAAAGTTAGTGAAAACAAAAATAGGCTGACAAATAATCTGTACTGGTTACTGCCCTATGCGGGGCTTATTTTGATAGCATTAAAAATAGGGTCAGAGCACAGGTGAAAAAGATTGTATTGTATTTTATTACCTGATGGAGTGAGTGAGGGATGATCGTCATCAGGCATGAAAGAAAGAGAGAGAATAAATGTTAGCAATAATGTTGTCACTGCTGCTTTAAAAACACAATACAGACTGTGAACATCCCAAAAATGTTTTTCCTTCTCCTTAATGTGCAGAAAAATAAAAAAATAAAAAGGGACCAAAAAAAATCAAAATCATGGGCTTGTTAAACTGTGTAGACTCTCACCTAAAATGTGTGTAATGTGATCATACATGGCTGATCACCTACCAATCACAAATCAATTCTGACTGATCTGTGAAAAAATGTAGACAGGAAGTTGGTCAAAATAAACCCACAACAATGAAAAACAGCCTGTGAGTGATCCAAGACACAAGACAGTGGGATTAGAGATTAGTCAAGCTGGAGGATCAACAGGCTACGCATTATTCAGGCATTTAATCCAAACCCGACTGACATCGATGCCTCTGGCGACCAATCATGGCCTCCACAGACGTCACATGGACTCGGTCTGCTGAAGAGGAAGCCTTCAAAATAAACTTGACTGACGCGTGGAAAGCTCTAACGTGACACGACACATGTGGAAGTGGGATCCATCATTTCAAAACACGTCTCAGTGGGGGATTAACTAACCGAGGTAACTCGTGACAAACACATCGCGGGGTTCTAACACCATCACACGACTCGCCATCACCACGCGTCCTGACAAGTCCGAGGAGTCGCACATGAAAATGTGGGGGTGAAAACTGGGTTTGTTTTTATTGGGCAGCAGGCGGTTTTTCATGATGAATCCTGGGTCCACGCAGAAGCGTCAGCGTGGACTAAAGGCTGACGTTGCACAGAGCCGAGGCTGTGGAGGTTTGCACGAGTGTTTACCTCAGTGACCCAGCAACATCCTGCTCTCATAAGAGCTAAAGACGGACACCAGGACACCAGATAATATGTAATAATAAAAAAACAAAAACACCATTCAACAACAACAAATAACATGTGATCATGTGTCACGTGTTATTTCCTTCCAATATCATATTGAAATCATGTTTAAACACATTCTAAATGTAGACTCACAGCTGCTTTACACGCGGCTGGCACAGTTACCGGGGACAAAAGCTGCAATGACTCCTTGATTATTGATTATTAATTGATTTTTTTAAATTTTCATCTTCTTAAATGTGAATATTTACTCCATAAATTACACTAATATCTATTTTCTATCTATCTATCTATCTATATATATATATTCTGGACCAAACAACTAATTGATGAACTTAAAAGAAATAATTGCTGGTTGCAGCCCTGGTCAGGACCAACGTAGGGTTAAGTGTTTTGCCTCTGCACACAGCATCACGTGGGATCAAACCCTCGCCCCCCCAGTTGGAAGACGAGTCACTCAACCACATTAGTGAAATGTTTCCGTTTTCGCGCATCATTTTTTGAAACCACAACTAACTAGTTTGTTCAACTTTCACTCAGTAGAACTTACTTATATTTGCTTACCTGATATTTTACCATAATAACTAAAAAGGTCCAGTGTGTTATGTTTAGGTGAAATTATAAAATTCATTTAGAGTCCCCTACTACACTACAAAGTTTTTATTACTTTATTTATAATTTTAATGATTGTTATTTTAGTTTACAGTTATCAGTAGAGTAGGAAAGAATAAAGAGTAACCAAACAGGAAATCACTGACAACAGGAGGGAGCTCCAACAGCTGAGATATCATTTTGTTAAATTGGTTCGGCGTAAAACCAAAGAATTGATAGTCAAGGATCAAGTGTGACTCTTTTTTTTCTTATTTTATTAATTAATATTTTACGTAGGAAACCATACTTGCGCCCTCTGCTGTTTTCTAAGGTGTCCTACTTAAATAAAGATGATGAGATTATGGCTGTAACGATTATAAATTGATTTCTTAATTAATCCTCAATATTTTCGCGGCTCCTTTCAGATGTTTCAGCTTCTTAAACTCTGGTTTCCTTTGCTCCATATAACAATGAAATCATTAAAAGTGAACGGTTTTAGTTTGCGGACAAAACAAGACATTTGAGAACATCATCATTTCCAGGTTTGAAAAACGCCAGTCAACATTTTTCCAACATTTTCTGACACTTTACGGACAAAACATTAAACGGGAAAAATAATCTGCAGATTAATTATGAAAATAGCCTGCATTTCGAGCACGTGCTTACAGGTCGAACGTGAACGTTACATCCCATGTTGTAAATAATGTAAGATTTGGAATAAAAAGTGACAGCCCTATTACACATATTGATCAGGATGATGATGAATACTGTGCGGCCCCACTGCAGAGTGAGCGCTCCTCACTTTAGCTCTGCTCTCCTGGGAACAATCATTCCACAAACGTCAACTCGTCATGTGTGCTTAGCGAAGATTTCAGTGACAGGAACAGGCACTTGCAGACGCACAGACCCGGGGTGATTCTGAGGGATGGGAGCAGCTGCCTCGTCAGTTTACAGCGGCTTCTGCTCACAAACGGTAGATTTGCAGCTGACGGTATATACGCTCGGTCTTTTGAAGAGTAAGAGGAGGGGTGTATTCAAAGAATGGTAGGATGTTTTTGCTCGAAATGTCCATCCCTATTTATAAACGAGCAAACAGGAGGAGGAGGAGGAGGAAGAGGGAGAAACATCTGTTAGGGGGAAGCTGGCAGCCTTGTTCATGAGAAGAGGTAATGAGTGTTTGTGAGTGAACAACTGTCGCCGCAATTAATATTCTTCAAAAAAGTAGGGCGTGCGTTTCAGCCCAACTCTGAAACAGGCGTCATTTATCACCGTTTTTGTGCAGGAGAAAGCAAACTGACGCTGCCGGGGAAAATGAAAACTCCAGCAACTGTGAGCTCAAAATTAGGGCCCCGAGTTGGAACGAGACACGGCACAGTGAAAGGGAGACGTCAGACTGAGAAAGTTGCTCCTCTCTCACTAAATCGATGAATGGGCAGTTTAAAAGGCTTATCAAAAATGCTGCGTTAAAGTGATATTTCAGTGCGTTTAAACTGAAAACGTGGCTGCACAATGAAGAACCGATTAAAACTACTTATCAAAAGCCTCATCTTATAAAATCTATATCTACATGTACTGCACGCTGTACATGATAACTTAAGAAAGACTTGGAAAACTGATCACTCCTGTGCACCAAAGTCCGTTGACAAAATGAGCATTTTTAGCCCACAGGGACACAGGAGCTGCTATTCTACTGCTGCTTTGTTTATTAAGTTTGTGTCACTTAAGTCAAAGTGAATGAGGGATTCCAAACACAGAAAAATTACAGAAAGTCACAAAATTAACCGTATGGACCTACTGAGGGAGGAAACAGTGGATCAACAACTGCTGTCCGCTGTGATTTAAAATTATTGATTTTCTCTATGGACTTTTGTGTGATTGCGTGAGCAGTTAAAGTGGCAAAATCTTCAGCTTCCAGTCAGAAAATACTATCCAACAGAGGGACAAAAATTATCAACATATTCTTAACATATTGTAAACTTAAGCAGGCCTTGATTTTATTAGATTAGTCTTTCTGTATGTGGCAAATAAGAAATAAGAAATTTTTCAGTTACATGAAATCAGCACTGACTTTGTGATTATAATGTCACACAAATATGCTGACCTGTCCCTTTAATATGAATATAAGCGATGGCTTTGCCAGACCACGACTGATCAGTTTACACAAATGTCGTCTGACACGAACTTCATAGCCTCACTTTCTGCATCAGTCGCTCGGTTTTGCTGATGCAGCTCAAAGTGCTGTAATGAGAAGTGAGATTGTAAGTGTGCTTATGAAGGAGAGAGTCGCCGCGGACGTGGCAGAGTGAGCGCTCTGTCATCCATCATCCTCAGGTTTGAATGAAAACCTAGTTTAACGATGATGAAAACATCGCATCATCTGGTGTGGCCCGCGTCTCTGCAGCGCGTAGCCACGCCTTTAAATGATGAATGAATGAATGCAAAAACAATACTTCCATATTTGGAGCGCAGTCAACTGAACATATGGCAAAGTGGCATAAAAGAACAAAAACTGCCTCTGTAATGACATGAAGGGAAAACACTTCAAAACTATCTTTACAGGAACAAAAACCAAAACAGAGGAGAGAAGGGGAGGAAACAAGAGAAGGAACAGAGAGAGGGTATGAGAAACATAGGAGATAGGGAAAGACGGAGAGGAGAGGAGAGGAGAGGAGAGGAGAGGAGAGGAGAGGAGAGGAGAGGGAGATGAGGAGAGGAGATGAGGAGAGGAGTAGATGAGGTGAAGGAGCCAAGAGAAGGAGATAGGGAAAGATGGAGAGGAGAGGAGTAGGAGACAAGGAGGAGAGGAGGAAAAGGAGGAGAGGACACAAGAGTAGATGAGGTGAAGGAGACAAGAAGGAGATAGGAAAAGGAGATAAGGAGAGGATGCAAGAGTAGATGAAGGAGAGGAGAGGAGGAAAAGGAGAGGACACAAAAGTAGATGACGGAGAAGGAGATGAGATAAGGAAATGGGAGGAAAGGAGAAGAGGACAAGGAGACAAGATGAAATAAGAAGAGATGAGAGGAGGAGAAGGAAAGAAGGAGAACAAAGGAGGAGATGAGCCATTTTCCTGGACTCCATCAAGCACTTGTCGTCCTCCTGCTTTTAATGCACCGACCGGAGACAACGACCAAAGTGTCGAGAAACAGACAAAGAGACATCCATCTGTCCCCAAATAACATCTTTGCTGTGCACTCTGAAGAAGAGACGCAGAGACAGAGATAACATCTCTTTCTTCTTCTTCTTCCATTACTGTAAATACATTATCTGCTGTACCAGACGGACATGTAAACATTTTACAGAGTTCTGTCCAAACCTTATTATCCAGGGAAAAAAAAAAAAAAAAAAGGAAAAAATGTGGCAATTTTTTTCCTTCTGTGTTCAAACGCGTCGGCCAAGCAACAATAAAGAGTCGAGAATTAGCTGTCAATTTATATGCAAATGAGCTGTAATCAATGAGAGCTCATTCAAAGGTGGGGAGCGCAGCGAGGTGTGGCTAACCGCTAAATCCACAACCTTCTCCACTGCGGACGGATTAGAGAGTGTGAGTGATGGGAGGTGAAGCAGAGAGCACAGCGAGGAGGCGAGGAGGTGAGGAGGGAGGACGAGGGGAGAGGGAGGAGGCCTCGTCCACACCGAATCAGAACTTTCTCTGCACCTCATTTTTCCTTTTTTTTTATTTCAAAACACAGCATCATTTCCAAAAAATACACACAAAACCCTTCAAAATACCCCCACAATCTGTAGTATTCCTGCCAGGCCTCTATGTGGCACTGTAACGCAGCCACCGAAATACAACACAGAGAAGACGCTGCTTTCTCGCTGTGTACAAACTACAAATACACAAAGAAGACAACAACAAAGTAGAACGTCGCAAAAGTGAATGTAAAGAGCGAGAGGGGCGGAGCTACAGTATGACATCATAGTTGTCCCAAAATGGCATATTGGTCGCATTTACAAAAAAAAAACAAAAAAAAACACAAGAATGGTGTTTTGAAAATGTTTACACTCTGGAAGCCATTTTGCAAAAGTACAAGCTCCAAAAATAAAAGCTGTTGCAACACAAAACTCTTTTTCACTCCTTTCTCCTCAGAGACAGCTGCAGAGAGCAGTTACCATAAAAATACACTAACATTATGAAGAAGAGCCAATATTTTCATGACAAGCTCTCACTTTACGAGCCTTTTAACAAAATATAAAACCTCTTTTTTGGCCTGATATTTACACAAAGATGTAAATGAACCAGAGTGAAAACTGCATCTGCATTGATATGAGAAAATAAACTGGATATTTAACAATAATAAAAAATTGTAATCTGCACTATTTCACTTGTTGGCATCAATTTACTAAAGTGTCTGTACCAGTTGATTTGAATTTAGTTTATTTTATCTTATTATTCTAACTGCTGTCTCTACTACTATTTTCCCTGCATATTTGTTCATCACTGCAATTTACTTAATTATACTACAGGCATTTACTACACAGTTAATTAACATTTATTTAAAGTTTCTGTGGCTGTAAACTTGCCAATTAGTTTCCCTTAAGTGACACTTTATTTATGTATATTGGCTACTAAATAAGCATGACTTAACTCGGCTGAGCATTACTTAAGCATGCATGACCTTAATTAATGCTGAATTAAGAATTTATTAACCATTATTGCCCTTTATTAATGTTAACTGTGACCCTAATGCCACAAATGTTTTGTAGACAATTAAGGGTCACAAGGAGCATAAATAACAGTTAATAAATAGTTAAATAATAATAAATAGTTAAGTAAGGCTTAACCCGTCCTTAACAGCTATTACCAAGTGAAATGACATTACCTTTGAATATAGTATGAACGAAAAATTAACCTCAATTAACCTGAATAACATGATTCAATGTTTAGTTAAAACATGAATTAACAGTTGGTTGATGCTTAGTGCTGCAGTTACTAATGTCGATTAAGTGCCACTTTATTCCTTTAAGCATTTTATTTTACGTGATTCAATTTACTATTTCCTACTTTATTTTTGTTGCTTCTGCAAAGTTGAGTTGACATCGAGCACAAAGATGTTCATTACTGGTAAAGTAAATAAATAAATAATAAAAGCAATAACGATGACTGAACTCCGGCTTGACTGAAGAGAATTTTCTGTGGCTTCGGTGAAAGGGTAGTCCGTTGCAAATGAATGGGGACCCTGCACTGAAAAGCTTTGCATAGCAAACAATAGAGCGACTCTCTTACAGCAGCACTTTAATCAATCACCCTGCTCTTCATTTTCCTCTGGGACACAAACATTTGCATAAGAGGGAGCACAAGGTTTCACTTCGGATTTTATTGATGACCCACAGCAGCAACACACATCATTATTGATTGGTGATAATCAAATATATTAAAGCCATTCATCTTCATTAGGTACAGTAGTATATATTGACCATATATATATATATATATATATTCATTAAAAAAAGGACGCAGTTCTCTGGGTGGTTCTTGAAGCCATAAAGGAAGTGAATTGGTATACTGGATAGCCACTAGGGGGCAAATGCACTGGCTGTGAAAAGCACTCTAAATTAGTTGATTCACTTGATTTTATAATGTCAGGAAACATTTTCCTGATGTGTTAATGGTCTCAATCGTGAGTTTCAGCTCTTCTTGAATTGAACATGCCAACATTTTTGTTAATTATACTCATATTTAGAAGAAAATAAAGGGGGGAAGTAGAGTTGGTACAGTCCAAAATGAGTTGATTTTTCCCGCTTTGAACAATGCCAACATTCAGTAAAGACATTGACAATAAAATATAAGTAGAAAACTAACAGAAATCTTGATAAATATGTGCATCACTGGCTGACATAAGGAAAAAAGTATTTGAATAACTTGCATAAAAAGTCTTACCTACTAAAATCTACACTTGCTTTAGTCTAAGATATCTTAAGATTATGTTCGCTGCTTTATTTCACCTTCAAAAAAAAATAAAGTTTGTGCTGCCTCATCAACAGCTCACTCCCGGCACCAAATCCCATTGAGAAAATGTGTTATTTTACATCACAGCACACAGGAGTCGTTGATGCTGCCACTTCAGTAAGTGATTTTGAGAAACCAGTGATTGAAATCCTTTGCTCAGGTTTACCTACGTGACACAAAACAACCGAAAAGGCTGCAGGAGACCAGCAGCTCCTGTTTAACTGTGAGCTAAAAAAATGCAGATACTTCCTATGGAATTTGATGGGGGAGAGAAACTTCAATTTCCAGATAAAGTAACAAGATAAAGTGGCAAATACTTGAAATGATGTAGATTTTATTGAGCGAGACTTTTGATTTAGACTAACGGCTGGTTTTCCACATTGGGAGTGTGTTAAATTTGTTTCGGCACCACACCTCGAAAGACCTCAGCTATCACTTTAAAAGCATAAACTCTTTATGATAAACACCAACTTCAAATTTTGCTGCTTCGATAGTTTCCACTTAGATAGAAAACGTTTTCAGCTAAGAGCCAATCTAGGAAAACACACAGTAGGCATACAATAATATATAATAATAATAATAATAAGAGATACCAGAGTTCTCGCTGCCAGGGATATTGTCAAATATTCATGCATGGACAAAACTGCAAAGTCAGCACAAACCTATGAAATAAAAGTCATCTATTTTTCCAAAGGATGAGCCTCTGGAGGGACACAGTTTCCCTAAACCATTACAAAGGTTCACTCCATTTCATTTGGGTGAATCGTCCACTACTAGAGGAAGTAAGATTTCACGCCATCACAGCGTGAAACCCCCGATGACAGCTGACCAGAGCTGGAGTCAACAGCAGCACTTTATGGCGGAAGGCGGTGCCTGACGACGTAAATGAGGGGAAAACAAACACCGTGACGCAGTGGATAAACTTCACAATTCAGGCTCCACCTCCACCCGGGATAAGAGTGTGTGCATTGCAGACGACTGAGGAGAGAATCAGTCCGAGGCTAGTCTGGCACAGCATGACAGAGATGGAGCGGGTTTGTGCCGTGCACCGTTTAAACCACATTTCAAAAATGAGTCAACAATCTTTTTGTGTCCTCAACAAGATTCTACACTGGTGGAAGAGATGATTAGAGATAACTGATGTAGACTGTAAAGGAATCCCTCTCTCTCCGACCGGGTCCATATGTCACTGACTGTTTTTGGGAAGTTGCAACAAATACTTATTTTCACAGTCGATTATTCTGATGATTATTTTTTTAGTTGTTCGGCCCATAAAAGGAACTGGGAGTAACGTCACCTCCAAGTTGAACATTTGGGAAAAAGACATGGACGTATCTTGCAAACGTACCAATACCAGACAATAACAATAATCTGCACTATTAAATTTGAACAGTACGACAGTATGTGTACAATGGATTCATAGGAAAACAAGACAGAAGTGCAATTAACAGTAAGAGTAGCTTTTTACTACTGACACAACTGGAAGCCACTTTGGAATCCTGTGTTGGGGTTTGTGAGTTGGAAACCCGACTTGAGGGTTCCAGTTGGAACCTTCCGACTCGGAACTCAGAAAATTTTGGCTTTTTACTCCAACTGGAATGTGCCATTACATCAGGGTGGCTCTTATCTACGGACGCCACCATTTTGGACAACCATGTTCTTATGACTTAACCAGAAAGTCCCATCCAACTATACAAAACACATACACGATCCACAAATGAACATTAAAACATAATGACAGTTATTCAAGCCCAGTAACCTCTCACAAAAAAAAAAAGTTAATGGTGCTAAATCTAAAATATTCATCCACGAACCAAAAGAAACCAGAAAATACAATCTGAAAAATCAAAGAACTGACTTTAATTAATTTAAAAATAACTGTAAAACTGATTGACTATCAACATAATTGACAGTAATTGTTAGTAATTAGTTAGTTTATTTGCACAGCACTATTCATACACAGGGCAACTCAAAGTGCACAGAAATACATCACAGAATAAAAGCAAGACATTAAAATCAACATTAAAATTAAAATCATAAGTGATGAAGGTGCTATTTGCCAGTGAAAGTGCATTTAAAATTCAAGAATGAACTTGATGACTAAGATGATTATTTAAGAATTTAAGAAAAACCTGCAGTACACAATAAGGTATTCAGGCCTGATTTAAATGAACCGACAGTCTGACCTCTGACCTCCGATATTCAGGAAGTTTGTTCCACAGGTGGTTGGTTCTGACCCTGACCCTGGTGATCTTAAGGCTCTGGAAGCGTCGTAGGGAACTAATAGTTCTAGGATGTATTTTGGTCCAAGACCATTCAGTGCTTTGTAGAGCAAGAGTGGCATTTGGAATTCTATCCTTTGATTCACAGGAAGTTCAGTGTAGTGATCTGAGGACCACTGTGATGTGGTCCAGTTTCCTGGTATTAGTCAGGACCAGCTGCAGCTGCCTGATTGATTTTTTGTGAAATGCTAAAGACACCATTACAATAATCCACTCTACTGAAAATGAAAGCATGAACAAGTTTTTCCTGTGTCAGTGTTCTTCAGGTGGTGATAGGCAGACAGTAATAGATTTTAAGTGGTTGTTGAAATCTGGGTCCGAGTCAATAATTGCACCGAGATTTCTGGCTTGATTTGTAGTTTTCAATGACATGGAGTCGAGGTGAGCTCTGACCTTTGACCTTTGTAATCGGCTAATAGTGGTAATCAGTTAATCGCCCACTAACTGTCAGAGATCAGACTTTCAAGATGTTTATCGTTATCATACCCAAAGACAAAGACTGTCTCTTGTCTTATCTGCTGTCTCCTGCCCTTGTACCCACCAGCTCATCCATCCTCCACTCTCCCCCATTTCTTCCCTCTCTCTCTCCCTCCCACCCCCCCAAAAAAACCCTCCTCCATCTTCTCCTTCAGCTCCTTCAGCTCAGTAGCTCTTCACAGGAATGTGAAAGTTCAGGAGGCAGGGACTGAGACACTGAGGACACCGCGCTGATGTCTTCACTGCAGCCGTACGATAAATCACTGGCTGGGATTCCTGCACACTCCCACACACGCTGCATCTGCTGTGACTTGTTGATTCATTTATCAGCCTGTCTTTGTCCCACTGAGCTGCTGCTGCTGCTCCTCTGGGTCATCAAACACTTCCACTTCAAGTGGCTGCCAATTCAAAAACCCATTAACTTCATTAGTGACACTAAACAAGGTTATAGAGCCATGACCCGCTTTGTGAATAATGCTATAAAAGGATTTATAATGACCAATGTTGGATGAAAAACAAAAAAATAAATAAATAAAATGTTACCACAGCTATTCAGATGACACACATTTGACACAAATGTACATCACCATATAACCTGATAACTATAGCCTAACAAAAGCAATTGTGGCACTTTTCCCACGACAAAGGTAGAACTGTGATGTTGTGCTAGATGTGACACAAACTAGCGACAGTCAAAGCAGTTGTTTTCTTTGTGCTGAATCATTAGAATCAGTTTTATAAACAGATGAGTTCACTGAATGGTTCGGTACTTCCTGCAGGACCGGAGCACAGACTCCGTCTGACACAGTCACTGAAGTGAAATACGGCTGAACGGCTTGTGATTGGGCTCACCATCTCCGTCTTTCAGCAGTGCTGTCGCTAAATACACCAGACTCCTCTGTTAAATATGGACATTTTACAAATGTCCTTGTTAAATGTTGCAGATTAACGCATGTTTTCAGTATTTTCAAGTCTTTTTAACTGATCTACAGTTCGGCATCGTTCGCTTTGATTCTTGTGTCGGACGTCGTGCCCGTGACTCTTCCAGTGACGATGCTCTCTGACCAATCAGTGGCCGGCAGTCTGTCCACGTCACATTTTAGTCTCGGCTCGGCTCGACTGGAATTTTGACAGACAAGGTCGCCTTTAGTGACCACTCACTCACTCATTTTCTACCGCTTAGCTGGTGCCCATCTCCAGCTAACATAGGGCGAGAGGCAGGGTACACCCTGGACAGGTCGCCAGTCCATCACAGGGCCACATAGAGACAGACAACCATTCACTCACACATTCACACCTATGGGCAATTTAGAGTGTCCAATTAACCTAGTCCCCAAATCTGCATGTTTTTGGACTGTGGGAGGAAGCTGGATACCCGGTGAGAACCCACGCACCACGGGGAGAACATGCAAACTCCTTGCAGAAGGCCCCTTGTTCCAACCGGGTTGTGAACCCGGGACCTCTTGCTGCAAAGGCAAGGCCTTTAGTGACTCCATCAAGCAAATTCACGAGTGGCTGTGCCAGAAATTTCCCCAGCTAAAAGACAAAACAAAAGTAATTGTCTTTGGTGCTAAGAAGGGAAGAGTTAAAGTTGAGACGTACCTTCAGTCACCTGTGTTAAAACAAAAATCCAAGCAAAAAAATCTTGCTTTCACCGACTCTGACCTGACTTTAAAACATTCACAGTCTGACACTCATAGTCTGAGTACTATGATCTAAAGAATATATGATGACTTAAAGGACTTATGGCGCAGCAGGATCTGGAAAAACTGATCCATGTCTTTATCTTCAGTCGATTATTGACTGCGACGCTGTTGATACGATTCAGAACGCTGCTACCCATGTTGTCAGACCAAAAAGTGTAAAACATAACTCCCTTTCTGTGGTCCTTACACTGGCTTCTCCTCTGCCAAATAATTGCTTTTAAAAGGTTGATGTAATACTATAAAGCACTGAATGGTTTAAGCCCAACATACATTTCTGACCTGCTGGCTCAGTATGAACCATCCAGACCACTAAGGTCATCTGGGTCAGGTTAGCTCTGTGTCCCCAGAACCAGTACTAAACATGGGGAAGCTGCTTCCAGTTTTTATGCCCTTAAATGTCTGTAACACACACTCGATATGAAACATAATAGGCTAAGACACCAGAGTTAGAGTAGTAAATTACCTTTGTTACATTTTCTCCCTGTTTTTCATAAGCAGCCCAGTGATGTCATTCACACATCTTGTAGGTTTTATTCAGGAGAGTACAAGTCAGCGGCAGACATTTTTTTATTCAGAACACGTGCAGAGAAAGAAAAGTCTAGCCATTTCTGCAGAGAAAGTACCCGTCTTCTTACAGTGGTGAATAATGTAATCTAATAATGACTTAACAGAAAAGTCTGTTTTGAATCGACCCAAGCACTGACGCTGAAAGGAGTAGTGGAATATACCAGACACTATAACAGTCACTGGTTGAAGATATACAGGGTATTGTGTGTGTTTTTCTTTCATACTTTGTCCAAAAGTTTCATTTACTGAGGAATGGTGTGAGTTCTTTGCCTCAGCACTGGAAAATAAAAATCTCTATAATTCTACAAGCTTAATGTACTGAACAAGTCATTATTCAGGAACTGCACACAACTGCTTCTAATCATAGTTGGGGCAAATGTAAAGTCATCTAACGTATACAAACGACGGTCAGAACATGTGGTCATAATTCATTTGTGTACCGTACATGCACATAATTGCATACCAACGGAGCTACGTTACACCGTCTCTCTATCATCGGTAAACCAATGACATCAACGGTTAAAATTATGTAAATGTGACTTGAATGAGGCAAAGACACAATTATGATGACGATCTTTTTATATGCCAACTCTTAGCCTCATCCACACAGAAATAGAACTTTCCCCAACACAAGCCACAGGCAAACACCACAAACAGAGAAGATGTGGAGGGTACATGTAAAGGTTGTGTGCAGTGTACAAACTCCAAACACAAGACGACGACAATAACGAAGATGGCGACAGACGTTCACAAAGTTGCGTGTTGGTTGTATACACGAAAATGCACGGGTACCATTGTGAGATGTTTTCACTCTGGGACCCATTTTCCAAGAAATACACTTTTAGAGCTCTCAAAAACCAAAAGATAAAAAGCCAATACAACAGAAATATAAATTTACAGCAACTTGAATGGACTGCTACTCGAACAAATACTGCTACTTTTACTGTGTATTGTACGTTTGTCTAAAATGTTTCACAGTAAATCAGCCGTTTACAGAGTAAACATGTGGCTACACTGTGTAAACAAACTCCAAACACAAGAAAATGACAACAGCGACAAGCAAGATGGCAACAACGCAAGGGTGCCATTTTTCAACTCTTGGACACCATTTTCCAAACATTTTAGAGCTCCCAAAACACTGGTAGATAAAAAGCTGGTATGACAAACATTAAATATAATAAAAGATACTGTCCTAAAATCTAATTTTATTTAAAGGTAATCTTAATTTCTTAATTATTTTAAACAAATAAATCACTATATTGTTCTTTAACAGCTGACCAGAAGGCAGCTCAGTATTAAAATGTGAATGAAGTACAACATTGGTACTAGTAATTAGCCGGAGCATGGAAAAAGCCTGGTGTGGTTATTTGGATTGCAGCGGGGGGGGAGGAAAGCTGGAGCTTGTTCAATGACCTCCATCAGTGCTTCATTCGAAAGAGAGAAAGAGGGAGGAGGCAAAAAAGGTCTTAATGTTAGTCATCACTCAGCACTGACCACATTAGACCCTCAGCCTCATACTGGGACAGCAGATCCATGCTAACAATGTAGCTGTGGGGGCCTGACTGAGGTAAAAAGGTCATCAGAAAACATAAATTAAACTGGAACCAACAGATGTGCAGCGGGGAGCAAAAATCAATGACTAATTGAGATGTAAAAAGGAGAAAGGCTGAGGTGGGGGAGGTGGGGATAAGAGATGACAGTGCAACTAAAAAACAGAGTAGACACATATGGGTTTTTCTACAGCCATTGCCAATGTTTTGAAATCAGTGCAGCCAATGGCCGATACATGATGCCAATATTTGTGGGCCAATTTTCATTTTCCTTTCCTCTATCTAATAAATATAATGTTTCCATAAAACAAAACAAACAAAAAAACTAGCTTGATTTAAATTGACATTTATTGAACTACACATATGGTCTGTTTCATCAGCAGGCATGAAAACATGGACCAGGTCATCAAAACACTAAACTAAACTAAACTAGCAAATCAAATAACCTTGTGAACTGGTTTCTGACACCAAATTGAGTAAAACTACACAAAGTAACGTTCAGACAAAGTAACCAAAGTTGATAAAAAAAGATAAAAATTAAACTTAATTACATAATTCAGTCCAATCTATCGGAAAAAAAAAACATTCAAGAAAAACACTTGTTGCAGGACAGGAAAGAGATATGGTCCGTTTTTAATGGGATAAGAGAATGAAAGGACCACGTGAATCATGGGAAACTTGAAATTTTGTCATCCTGAACCCAAACTGAACCTCTGTAAAGGTCAAATCTCCACATTGCAGTGCACATTGTTTTAAAAAGTAGAACACTGTGTTTAAATTGGGTCAGGAAAATGCAAGAAATGTACAGCAACCTGAGTGGACCTGGATTCTGTCATTTTAAAACCAAAAAGGAGGAGAAGATGACAGAGAAAGGAAAGAGCTACAGTACAGTACATACTTTGTGGTAAGTGCAGGCCACCGTAGTTTGCTGATGGGCTTGGGAAGGGAGGGATTATAATTCGTTCCAGTTGTAGTCAAAAGTCGGAATTTCTAATTTGAGCAACGAAGGACACAAACTAGTTGAGTCATGCCAAGGTCTTACGACTTTTAAGCCTTTGGGGCAAGGATTTCTGAATTTCATAAAGACACCACTCACTACCATTGTGGCCGACTAAACCTGAAAATGCGGTTTGTTTCCCCAAGGATTAATTACTGAAGCCTTAATTACTGAACCTGACTAACATGGAGAGTCCGAGACAGTAGGTCACTTGATGAAAATCCTCAAACGGCCATCAGTGTTCACACAGCCTATTATTTGGGACGTTCAGAGAGGTCAAACCAGGTGAACGCCGGCATTCTTTGCAATTAAGGGAACAATAATGACAAAGATGGAGATAACGTTCTGCATCACAGTCAGTGACGGAGGAATCCGTCTCCTGATAACCTCATTTTGATTGGATGCTTTAATCAAAAGGACCAAAACATCCATCGTACAATCTCATTATTCGCCAGGGCAGAAGACAACACACTAATGAATGAGGTTTAAAGTCAAGCCGGAGCCAAGGCTGGCCCAGCCATCTTACTGCAGCAAGGACACTCGCTTCACAGCAAGGACTATGTGGAAGAGAAGGAGAGGAAACTGAACTGGACATAGAAAAACATTTGTCATAATACCTTTTTTGTTTATTTTGCCTGGCAACCGCCTCACGCTACATTCGCGCGTATGGGTCACTATAACGGTTGGCGTGAGTGGGCTACGCTGCGTTCCATTTACATCAGAACTCGGAAGTCGGAACTGGGAGCGATGTTCCAATTGAGAAGTCAGAAACACAAACTATTCTCGAGCCGCATTATTAACAGCACCAATCGATAACAGCACTCTACGTGGTATTTTGCACACTATGTATACGACAGATTTACTGTGAAAATAAGTGCTGCTAAACGGTTAAAATAGCAGACTTTTAGAGTGGCAGCCGTTCCCTGTGACCTCAGAAACTCCAAGTTCCAGCCATAAATGGAACATAACAATAAGAGACCAGTGTCTGTCATAGCTGACGATGTGGCCAGTGTTGCTAGCGCGATGGTGAAGTGTTGGGAACACTTAAAATAAACTTGCTGACGTTTCACGCTGACACTTAATGGCTTCTCGGGCTCTGACACACAAAACACAATGACCCACAATGCAGTTGGGTAATTGCATATCCCTCCACTGGACAGTATCCACAACCATCTACTTCGTCAACGACAAAGTAGTCGGAACCAAACTTTGAAGACCAAACTATAAAACTTGGTGAGTCTGGTCATAAAACATCAGCCTGCTGCCGTCCTAAACTCCTGTCTTTACATAATCAGTCAACCATGGCAGCCCATGGCCGAGTGGAGGGGGACTTTATTTGTAACCAGAGGGTTGCCGGTTCGAATCCTGGGACAGCGTGTTCACTACTTATTAGATGCAGAGGTCTAAATTGGTAAGCTTTTATGATTATTCAAGTATCAATAATTATTTTATAAATATTTCAATGGCTGGACGTTTATTTCTGCGGTCTGCTACGGCTATAAAAGAAAGAACAAAACAGGAAGCAGTCGTCACAAGTGAACGGCTGCAGATTTAACAAGCTAAGCTAACGTAGCATTGGTGTTTACGATAGCTTAGCAACTCTTACAACTACTGCCCCCCAGCACATCCTGCAGTGAACTGCATCTTCAGATGAATATTTATGTGGTCTTATTTATTCAAAAACAAGACGCTGCGTCGTGTTGACTATTTACAATCGTTTTTGTTTGACCGGGTTGACTTATCATCGAAGCCCCACATGAGCTATAATTACCAACTTTTAGATGTTTGTGCGACTATAAAAGAAGCTGCAGATTCCTGGGAGGGAAACCAACAAAACTGATTCAAAGATGAGGAAGAGCAAAAAAAAAAAAAACAAACAAAAGAAAATTTGCTGTCAAAGTCGGAATGCAGGCCAGTGAATAAAGCTAAATTTGATTTCAGTCCACCGTGCCGAGAGGCTGGACCGCAAACGGACTCGGAGATAGATGTGTGTGCTAAAAAGTTGAAAAATCAATACAGGGTGAGGCGCTAACTCAGGTGCTACTCTAACAACATTTATCATTCCAACCTCTCACTCTGGATCCACTCAATGTCTCGAAAGGACAGATTGTTTCATAAAAGCAACTGAATGAATGAATGAATGAATGAATGAATGAATGACACTTTGACAAAGACTGGTATTGTATTTCCGTTGGCTCAGTGCAGCTTCCTGCATGCCAACATCATCAATTTCCAGATGCCTCGATAAAATCCTGCTTATTTTCAGCACCTTATTGCTTATTTGCATTACAGAAAAAAGGGAGAGGCTGTGTTTGTGTCGCCAAGACAGGGGGAAAAAAAAGGAGGTAAATAAAAATGGAATTAGTGTGAATTAATGGCAAACAATCAAACAAATACAGAGGTGCCCAAACTTTTTCTGTTAGTGGGCCAAGACTGAAACTTGATTGTATTGTATTGCATTATACTGTAGTGAGATGCAACAGATTACTGGATCCCATGTTCCGGCACTGAATGTTCTTTATCTTCATCATTGGAAGGCCATTTTCTGAGTGGAAACTCAAGTTTGTAAACATGTCACTCTCCCACACCAAAGTCCATAGAGAAAGTCTGTGTTTTTAGCTCGCAGTGACACAGGAGCTGCTGGTCTTCTGCTGCCTCGTTTAGTCAGTTTCTGTCATTTGAATAAACCCAAATGAAGGATTTCAAACACTTTCGTCACAAAATAGCTCATTTGAAGTTACTCATGGAGGCTGCAGTGGATCAACAAACCACCGTGTGCCATGATGTAAAATCAATGATTTTCTCTATGGAATTTGGTGCAGGAGAGGGAGTGGCTTACAGTGCAACAAAAAACATATTTTCTTAGATATCAGTGACTTGAGAAGGTGTAGATTTTATTAAATTAGTCTTTTCTTAAGAGGCTAACATCTGTTTTTCCTTTTCAGAAACATTAAAAAAATTTAAAAAAAAAAAAAACTTGCTCCACAAATAACTGTAACAAATGAGTGCAGAGCTCCACAGTGGACCGGGTGAGTGGGTCTGGACCATTTCTGCCCTGCAGACAGTCAGCCTGTGACCTCATAATGAGCCTCTTTAATTAGTCGTTAAACACTAGGACCGGCCGGGCCTCTCTCTTTTTTTTTTTTTTTGTTTGCCCCTCACACCATCTGATCAATAGCCATGACATTTCTGTCATCGAGTTCCCTAATTACATTTTCAGGGGGAGGAGAGGTGGATTTTCGACTGCTGCTGTTCCAGTTTAACTAAATATCATTATATTATACAATATACTTAAAGTCACTAAACAGAAAAACGAAACTTTGTGCAACAGATAACTAAGAATACTGCTCTTGTAAAGCTCCACCCTTCTTGTTTGTGATTAGTTTACAATATACGATCACATTCAAACGTATTAAAAATATCATTTTTTAAAAATTCCTATTTACTTAGTGTGGCATTGTTACATTTAAATCAACTAAAAAAACCTGATCTGATTTTCTGATTTCTGCTTTGTCACTAAATTTGTGATTTTAAAAGTGCGACACAAATAAAATTATATTATTCAAAGATTCGAGAAACCTTTACTGTCATTCTGACTTTGTAAAAAAAATGAAATAAACCAACAGGTCTCAGTAAATGAGTTCTCAATCTGTTTTATATTAAAAGCTATAAAAATCAATGACTGTAAAAGGGGAAGGGGGGGGGCATTTCATTGCAGTATATAAATAAACAAACAGCAACATGACAATTATTATCATTATTAAACACCTAACAGCATATAACATTTCCATTTGGCATTTACAACGCAACTCTTTCCTTATTGTTTCTATAACAGTGAACACAACTTAAATCCACGACAAACAAACACATCATGGCTTTTCATTACATCACTCCCTTCATGAGTCTCTGAGGCAAAACATCACCGTGAAGCACAGACGAGTGAAATCAGTGCAGTGGGGTCAATTACTGTATCATGTTACAGTGACACACACACAGAGGTCTGTGCTGCTAGTCTTCTAAGGACTATGAGCTTCGATTTCCACTCATTTGCCTAAACAAAGCCTTATCCCTGACCTTAACTTAACCGAAACTTAACCAGCTCCTCAGAAATGACCTTCTGCCTCGTTAGGACCAGGTTTTGGTCTCCATGAGGACTACTGGTCCTGACAAGGTCAGTGTTTATGCCAGAAAAGATCCTAAAGAGGTAATAAATTCAAGAACACACACACGTACAGAGAGGTTTGGTGGGAGGAACCTGCTCCTGACCTCAGCCTGACTCGACGCACTGCAGCCACAGCACAGCTGGAATAATCAGCCTTGCTCAATGGCAATGACACAGTCGTCAAAAACTATGTGCGAAGTGCGGGGAAAAATAAAATAGGTTCAGGGTCAGTGTTTGGCGATAAAACAAAAGACGGCGGGTGTTCCAAACGTTACGCACAGACCTCACACTGATTTTCAGTCCTCATCACCTGCACTTGGTCGAGCTGAGGCACAAAACAGCTGCTGCTGCTGCATCGATTTAACGGAGACGTTCCTGCTCCACAGCAGTGTTTGTTGCAACTCACCCACGTAGTTATAATCACATATATCTTTGTAAATCTATCAAAAATACTGGGGAATTAGTCAAAAACAAGATGTTGCAACAGGCCGGCAACTCCATAAATAAGGGAATGAGTTATAGAAGAAACAAAACAAGGGAAAACTGATGATTTTAGCCACTTGATACAAGTTTGATTATTAAAATCTACACCTGCTTAAGTTTACAACATCTCACTGGACGTGTTTGCGAATACATTTGATGCTATTTTCAACTGGTAACTGAAGTTTGTGCCACTCTGTAAACCTCACACTCCCTGCACCAAAGTCCATAGAGAAAATCACTGATTTTACAACACAGTACCCAGGAGTTGTTGATCCACTGCTGCCTCCATCAGTAAGCTTAAATGTGTTATTTTGCGACTTCTGTGTTTGAAATCATTCGTTTTGTTTAACCTCAGCAACATGAACTTACCAAACGAGGCAGCACTAGACCAGCAGCTCCTGTGTCTGTGTGAGCTTAAAAATGCGGATTTTCTTAATGGACTTTGGTGCAGGAGAGTGAGTGGTTTATAAACTTCAGTTTGCAGCTAAAGTGATAGGTGTACATTTTATTACACAAGTCTTTTGTTTAGTGGCTACAATTTTTCTTGAGTGTTTGTGTCTCAGTACAACCACATTTAAAAAAAAAACTAACTTTAGCTTTAGCTGTAATGTGATTTAAATTTTATGAGCACGACAAAGAGATTAGCAATTATCACAGAAACCCTTTTATAAAAATTGTTTTCTGTATTTTTCTTCTCAGTTGGCTCCAAAAGACGTCAGTCTCACTAGTATCAGCTTCTTTTCAGATGCATTAACATTATTCTTCCTAATCATCTCAAACTTTTTTTCCGTCATGTAATTACAGACCTGCTTCACATTTCCTTTTATATCTGGGAAAAAAAAAAAACTTAAATGTTTTGGGCCCATTCTGAATATAATCAGTTAACTTTAACCATTAATTTGTAATTTTGTTTATTGATGAGTACATTTTTGCTCTATTCTTAAACAAATTTGCTTATGATGCTGTATTATTGCTTATCAACTGTTGTTTGTGCTCTAAAAAAACAATTATGGGTCATTATAAATTTGCATAAAAGGCAAAGTCTTATCATGTTGCAAAAGATGTGGCGCCTAACAGCACAAGGGAAGAAGAGTTTCACCTGTGCTTAAACAAGGGCTGCAGCATCATCATCATTAATCGATGATTAATAGATTAATTAATTGATAGTCAACTATTCCAATGATCCACTGATCCATTTCAGTGTTTTGTTTTTAAATAATTAAGACAACTTATATATATGTATGTTTTTAAGCTTCTTTCGTGTGATTTTTTGCTCCATATGACAGAAAATAATAATTAAAACAATTTGCTTGTGGACAAAAAGAAGACATTTTAAAACACTGATCAACAAATATCAACAACAGATGAATCAGTGATGAAAATAGTTGTTAGCTGCAACTCGACTTGAAACCCTTTCAGACAAGCGCGCGTTTCAATCTCGCCTTGAATTGTGCGATATCACAGCCGAGAGTTTGTCGCTAAACAAGACTTAAAAAAGCAAGGAAATAGTGACAAACTGAGGAAGCATTAAGCAGTGACCTTACCTTTGCTCGATCGCCACTAAAATAAACGACTCGATTCTGGGGTGGTTATGAGAATTTTGGTGGAGACAGCAACTCTACTGTTGACTAAACCTGTCCGGGACACTTGCTGCTGGCAATTCACACAAACACAAGCACACACACACACTCGTACAGAAATGCACGCATGTCACAGCGTGACAGTGGGAATGGCTGGAGTCGGCATGATCCTATCGGCGCCTCCTGCTGAAGAGTCAAAAACACTGACAAACCAAGGAGCGGTTTGGGAAGGGAAGCGTCCATCAGCACAGCGTCACACGTGAAGGCACCAAAGAGACCACCATTGTTCTTACAGGAAACCCTGCTTTGTTTAAGTTATGTCAGGGGATTTGAGAACATACCACTCTTTGAAAATGGGACCAGAGAGCACATCTGTTCTTTGAACGACAGGAAGAAGAAAGGCCTTGCAGGTGCAGCGGCTCTGTGAGCGACTTCAGACCCAGATGAGACGCGAGATTAAAGAACAGGCGCACCGGGAATCGAAACATGTGCATGTGCAGTGAAACCGAAGCTGCGTCCAGGCAGCACGCAAAGGCAGAAACTAGCAGCGTGTGTGAACGATGACATCAGGCCACCCACAATGCAACTGAGCAGGTCCGACCACATACCGTACTCGGCTTCTTCACAGACACGCGCTCTTGTTTTGCTGTTCTTCATTCCTTCTGTTTCACTCTGCCAAACTGAACCCAAGCGGTGTCTCTCTACATCAAAGCTAAGGAAACTTTGTCGTCGCCTTCTGTTCCCCAGAGTTCACACATGGAACGGCCCGGATCAAGCCTGTCTGGATTTCCTAGATTCTAGGAAAGGTGAAAGGTGAAACGCCTTCAAGAAAAAGTTCAAGTCCAGTTGCTACTGACTTGACATGTTTTGAAAACACTACATGAGGTCTTTCTCCACTGCTTTCACAGAGAAGGTTGGTTTTTTTAGAGCTGCAACTAATGACTATTTTCATAATCAATTAATCTGTCAATTATTTTTCAATTTATGGATTAGTTGTTTGGTCCAGAAAATGTCAAAAAATGTTGATCATTGTTTCCCAAACCTTGAAATGATGACGTTCCTGAATGTCTAGTTTTGTCCACAAACCAAAATATAACATTTGCATCAATTCTTTATTATATAGAGAAAATAAAAACTATAATTGATTAATCCCTCTATTATTTACATGATCAAACAAGTACTTGTTTGGTCCATAAAACTTTTGCACACATGCCGAAACTAAGTAAGATACAAACTATTTAAGTAATTGCTTAATCGATTCAAGTGTTTCTGTTTTCTGTAATCAAAAACAAGCTATCCAATTTTTTTAGGCTTCTTAAATGTGAATATTTTCTGGATTCTTTGACAAAGAATTCATTAAATAACACTGGATATTTGGGAAAATCATCATTTCAAAGTTCGGGAAACACCAATCACATATTCTGACATTTTATGGGACAAATGAGTTTATTAAATCAAGAAAATATTCCATAAATTAATCAACTACAGCCGTGCACAGCTCATTCCTACTTGTTTACTTCATCAAGTTGCCCGCTATTCACTTAATAATTGATGGAAACGCAGATAATCTTCGGAAATGTGGTCAAAACATAGGACACATTTAAACAAAAGCTCTAGACTCTTGTTCCAGACCAAAACAAAGTCCAGCTCATTGACAGAGAGAGGAAGAAAAATCCTGTTTGTCAAATCATTCAGCAGGAGTGATAAATGCAAAGCTATTAGCTCAGTTAAAGCAATCCATCACGGCCTGAGAAGAAAGAGCAGAGGGGGGAAAGTTCGAAACGTCAGGCGGACATGAGCGATCGAGTGAGAGTCAACGAACGACAGGAGAAAACCGACTGGGAAACCAGGGCCGATAAAACGGGAGGCGACGGCCACGGAATGAGGGAGGAGAAAAAAGAAAAAGAACAATAATGTACCGCCTCGTCTTCTGTCTGCGGCACTGGTGACCTGAACTCTACCTGACCAATGAAATGGAGCCTACTGGGTCGGGGCGGGTCAAAAGATCGATTGGGTGATATATTGTCGTCCTTCCTCATGCAATACGATAATTGATACACCAGGGCAAATATTGATATTTTACTTAACAAACGTAAACAGTCGCTGCCACTTTCACTCTTTGTGCGTCACTAATTCATGTCTCCAGATGGTGGCGCTGCTCAAATGAATGACGGAAACTTGGGTGGAAGTTACTTGGCTGAAGAAGAGGGAGTTTACAGCGGGATAATGGAGGAAAAAAACCTACGTTAGGAGATGCTACATCCACGTTCAATACAAAGACTTTATGCACTTTATTGTGAATAAATTCACGAGTTATAAAATCATTTTCACTGACTTGGTTTCTTCAGTTAGACAGATACCGTGATGTATCGCTGTATGATTGTCTTGCAACATATGGATTAAAGCAGAATTGTTGTAACGCAATATTATTGGTATCGTGGACCATGTATCATATCGTGAGGTCACTTAGACTACGTACACATGGCAACGCAACGAGATTTTTATTTTTTTGCGGGCTTAAATAAAATCGCGTGCACACGATAACGGATCAGAAACGTGTTGCGTAAAGATGGGAACGGCACACATGGTGAAATCGATGTAATAAATATGCCACACCTACATGTGGCGCTGTAAACAGACTCAGACAGAGCCACCGGACACACCAAAACAATTGTTGCGCGAGGTTACGTCTTGTTCTGGTCACGTGACCGTGAAGGTAAAGTGACGTCATCGTTTTCAAAAAGTTTCCTTGTGTACACGACAACGCCAAGGCGGCGTTGCCAGATTTTTCCACTCTGGAACCCGTTTTCAAAAAGTAGCGTTTCAGCGCAGCCAGAACGCCGTTCCCGTGTGTACGAGAGGCCGAAACGATAAAAAACTTTATCGGATCGACCTAAATCTGTTCCCGTGTGGACGGCGCCTTATTCCTCATTTATCATAACCAAACCGGGCCGTCACTTTTAATCCAAAATTCAGATACTTGAGGAAGAGTCGACTTAAAAATATACAGCCTAAAAGCACAACAGACTATCTGAAGTAATTACAGTGTGGTCCAACAGAGGGCGCTGTGAGTAATGTCATCTTTTTTTTTTATTAATTTTATATGTTTATAGTAATGTTTATTTTAAATGAGATTTTTGGTCCAAGTAGCAAAGTATCAATAAGACGAGGGCTGAAACAATCACTAGATTATAATCAAATAACTAATCTGAGGGATTTTTTTTTTGCACTCACAATTAGTCTAAATATAGCAATGACGGGCAACAAACAATGACTCAGCAAAACTCAGCATTTTTTACAGTGCAAATAAAAGGTATTTATTCATTTATTCATGGTTTATTTAACGGACTCCGTGGACAAACTGAAGACAGATGTCTGATGTAAGAATCACAGCGTTTGGAGCAGATGCTAATTTTTAACATCCATCCCCACAAGGCTTTTATGAAAATATTAAAGAGAGAAATAAAAGATAAACAAGATAACAAAAACAAAAGATTAAAAAAGTAACAGAGGAACAGTAACAAAGGAACAGCAGACGTATCTGGGCTTGTGTCTTCATTTAAAGTAAATTATCAGTAAGTTGACGCTGTTATTTACTTTTTCTGCATCAGTCACTCGTTGGCGTTTTGTGACCATAACCTTAGTCCTGTTTTTTGTTTGTTTTGAGATTAATAATTTCAAAACGTTCCACATCTGCTTAAGCCTTTTAAGTTCAAGTCGACTGAAACAGGTTTTTAAGCGGCTGATGTCAACCATTAAAAATTCATCCAATACATAATGACAATTTTTGAAATATATATATATATATATATTCTCCAATATACTTTGTGAGCCAATTGGCATTTTTGCTCGCTCCGTGTGATAAAATATCAAAATAATAGAGAAAGTTGCTAAACTTAACCTTTATTGGCGGACACTTCCGTCTCCAATCTGCATTTTGTGCCTGCACTGCAGTAAAATTACTTATTACAAATAAAGTATAAACTTAATGTTCAACACATGAAACAGTCATCACAAAACCTAACTTTGTCAAATGAACTAAATTGGTTAACGCACTTTAAAACACTTTTTTAAAGCGCTAATAATGTTTCTGAAAAGAAAAGTGTGACTACTTTTGGCTGACTAATGAAATAATAATCCA
Source organism: Brachirus orientalis (assembly GCA_016785285.1). NCBI lineage: Eukaryota > Metazoa > Chordata > Actinopteri > Pleuronectiformes > Soleidae > Brachirus > Brachirus orientalis. The sequence continues at coordinate 903,022 of JAFBJR010000341.1, forward strand.
ATGCAGATTATTTTAAACTAGTAAAAATGTTTGTATCAGTTAAATCCCTTATAAGTTATGTGTTATAGAACTTAAAAGGACATATTTCTTGTTACGTTTGTCAGGGTTCCCATGGATTTTTGAAATCCTTGAAAGTTTGTAAATTTGAAAAAAGAAATAAAAAAAGAAAAAAAAAGAAAAAGTGGACGCCATGGATGAAGCGGCTCTTAAAAGTTATTAAATTTGAGGGAATCGGACCTGGGAAGTCCTTGAAAATTCCTTGAATTTCATGTCAACCAATGTGTGGGAACCCTGGTTTAAATTCCACATTAAATTTGTATGTTGGAACTGCTGTAAATATTGTGTTTTCTTAATCCCATTCCTGAATGTCTATTACTGAGTGTTGTTTTGATCCTGAAGGGGCAAATCCAATCTAATTTGATTTATAAAGCGTTTGTCCACAGACATGAAGACAAATACAAAACATCTCAAACTGAGTTAAAAAAAGAGAGAGAGAAAAAAGTGTTTTAAGAGAGGACTTTAACACAGGTCGGACAGATACTGTGAGGCAAAACCATAAAGACATTTAAATACAATTAAAAGAATTTTGAAAATCATCACGAAAATGAACCGGGATCCTATAAAGTGACGCTAGAATTGGAGTAATGTCCTTTCATTTCTTTGTACCAGTTGAAAGCCGAGCAGCAAATGCAACACACCCAATTTTGTCCATTTACAGAGAGTAATAAAGTATTCCAATTCTGCAAAAATGTTTCTTTTCCATAATCTGTTCATAAGAATCTGCCCATTCACCAACTCTGTTTCAAGCCTGAGCTTCAGCTGAGGAGATTCAGGATTGAATGAGTTAGAAAAGAGTGTTTTTCATCTCTTTCTTTCAGATTTCCACAAAGATGTGACAGTCTGACAAGGAACCTTTGACTTTAAATCTGAATCATTGGGTGCGACATGAGCTCCACAGTCTGAAATATCATATTCTGAGAGGCGGTCCGGCTGATATGAGGTGTTTGATCAGAGCTAAGCATGAAGACGGTGCGTCTTGTGCGTGGTAGCACTGACGGACGGGCGTCCAGGTTCTGAGTGGGAGGAATGCGAGGCATATGGTCGAGATTAAAACGGGGGACAACAGAGCGCAGCTTTTACATTTGTGTGCTGCCTCAAGGGGCTGTGCAGCTTTATGAAGACGCTGTTCCAGTCCAGTCACTTAGTCCACATCGCTTTGTTTCCAGAGGAAGAACTGAGCGGAAAGTCAAGGCAGATATTTCTGCCATTTTTTAATCATTAACATTAGGCAGTTACGAAAAAATAATGCAGCTTCTTACACAGAAACTGCATTGATATCGGTAAAACTTGAAACCTGACCTAGTTTATACTTTACTTTCAGTGAAAATACTGTATATAACTAACCTGCAGTGCAGATATTAAGTACAGATTGGAGTTATTATACATTTTTGACAAATCAATCTGAATTTGTTGTGAAGGAAAGGTGATCACCCAAGCGTGTTCCCATTTAATTTAGGTAAAAATCTACCCACTGATGTCAAAAAACTATCACATTTTCAAGAAATCCCCATTTCTTACAATGGGCAAAACTGAAAACTGTCTTTATCATATCTCTGTCCAAGTTGATTTGAAAATTTGGTAAGTTTACGCAGGATAAGACTGTCTACCATTAGACTAAGTTTTATCTTGACGTAATCCAGATTATGGATTTGGCAGCAATAGGTCCTTTTCCAGCATGGGAACTTTCCTCATTTACCCGGGTAATTAAAAAACCTTGGTGAGTTTCCAATAAAATTAACCAGCTAATTATTACCCTGGTAAACGATTTACCCGGGTAAATTAAGTAACTACTCACGACTAGGGACTTTTTAGATTAGCAGGAACTTTGGAGGAGCGAGGATGTTGCACATGTTGCAGCTGTTCCCGTGTTGCAAACATAGCGACTTTGTTTCTATATTTAGCAAGTTTTCAGAACTTTCAAAAAAGCAAATAGTGACAAATCTAGTGTTTTTTTTTTTCTAGTGTTTTGACTTTTGGAGACATTGACGTGAAAACGTATCATTCTAAAGATCTTTACACACCGGACGGACGGAACCAACAAGTGAATGATTGTGATGCGACGCAGCCTCTCATGAACATCAAGAACGATGAGAAGAAACTAATAAATTATGAGGAGGAGAAAAAAAAAAATCACAGCAGGTTTCTCTCTCTCACACACACACACACACATTTGCACTTCTATCAAAGTGAGTGAATACATTCCCTAGCCCCTTACCCTAACCTTAACTATCACAACTAGATGCCTAACCCTAACCTAAACCCAATTCTAACCCTAACCCTGGACTAGGGTCTTAACCCCTAAAAAAAGCACTTTTACAGTGCATCCGGAAAGTATTCACAGCGCTTCACTTTTTCCACATTGTGTTATGTTACAGCCTTATTCCAAAATGGATTCAATTCATTTTTTTCCCTAAAAATTCTACACACAACACCCCATAATGACAACGTGAAAATTTTTTTTTGGAGATTTTTGCAAATTTATTAAAAATAAAAAACTAAGAAACCACATGTACATAAGTATTCACAGCCTAGTTTTTTTATTTTTAATAAATTTGCAAAAATCTCAAAAAAAAATTTTTCACGTTGTCATTATGGGGTGTTGTGTGTAGAATTTTTAGGGAAAACATGAATTGAATCCATTTTGGAATAAAGCTGTAACATAACACAATGTGGAAAAAGTGAAGCGCTGTGAATACTTTCCGGATGCACTGTAAGGGGTGAAAAAAGTGAGGACCAGCCAAAACGTCCTCACTTTGTCAAAATGTCCTCAGTTTGTAGGTGTTTATACAATTTTTTGGTCCTCAAGTACAAGAACACACACACACGTTTGTGCTTCTATCAGTGTGAGGACCCTCATAGACATAATACTTCCATTAGCCTCTTACCCGAACCTTAACCATCACAACCAGATGCCTAACCCTAAACCTTACCCTAATCCTAACCTAAACTCAATTCTAACCCTAACCCCAAAAAAGTCTTAACCCTGAAAAAGCACTTTTAAGGGGTGGAAAAAAAAGTGAGGACCAGCCAAAATGTCCTCACTTTGTAGGTGTTTATTCGATTTTTGCCACAAGTACAAGAACACACACACACTGCTGCTGTTCTCTGGCTGATGCAGCTCACAGTGATGTTGGTAAAAACTATTTTGAAGCTTGATTTTCACTCCCACCATCTCACTGAAGCACCTTTACAACCCCCTCCACACGTCTGTCACTGTTTTATAGTTTATTCTTATTTATTAACATGAAACGGGTTTTGAGAAACAAACACAATCAAGCAAACCACCGGCGTGTTAAATGTTTTGACTGTACGTCATCAACAACACTCAAGAACTCTGAGGTGCGGTGGAAACACAAACTACACAGATTGACAGGAAACTTATTTACCCAGGTACATTAGTTCCTGCTAATTTGAATTTAACATGGTTCAGTCCAATTTAACAAGTTCAGATGTGTATATTTCAGTGACAATTTCAAAGATCGAGATGATTTTTGTCCTAAGTTCTATACAGATATAGAAGGTTCTTCTGGTGCTGGTGTGAAAAATGCAGGTAATAAAGAGTTTAAGCTTTGGTGGAGCTCTGTGTTCTCTGAGCGACACGGTTCTCTATCAGGTGGAGAAATAAAACTACACAGAAAAACCCACATCGGCAAACATTGACCAAGTTTATCCCTTCACAATAACTGGTTTAAAGAATGAGGATTTGCGCTTTCTTACCTCACACTAAGTTTAATACACAGCTCGTCAAATGGCTGTATATTAAAATCACTGCATCCAGTCCAACGTAAACGTCAGACAGCTGAACAGCTCAGGAGAAAGACGCACAGACGTCCTCTTGCGGTTTTCAGTGGACAGAAAGCTTTGGCCCGAACGTTACAGCAGTTTGTTAGTTCTTCACTTCACTTTATCCCTCGTATCAACATGAGACGCTTCAAGTGAAGTTTTCAACTAATAATACTTTTCTTTCAAGCCCGAGCAAATGTGGATGTCGTTCCTAAACCTGCAGGATTATGTTTACCTGCAGGATCTACACAGAGAATTTTACTGTGTGTTGGAAGAAAGTTTTTAGACAGACAGACAGACAGACAGACAGACAGACAGACAGACAGACAGGAGGCCAAATGCTGGATTACAATAAGTTAGTGGCTGAAAGCGGACCAGATTTACAAGTGTCAATCATGGTCGATGAAACATTTTTAGCTTTCTACTTGTAAATACTATGTGAAAAACACAAAAATAAAAACTTTGCAGGATCTCAAAACGTTTGTCCACTGGTCGCTTTGTCACCTGAAAATCGTAAATGAACCAAGCACACATTAGAAGAATTTTCCCTTTCATGCACACACGCACACAGAAGACTGCAGGTCAAAGAAACATGATGTCACTGTCAGAATAACAACTCAATAAAAACAACAATAACAACATACTTGACCATGAAACAGGAAATGAGTGCGGGTTTTTTTTTTGGTACGGTCCATTCTGGGCTGATCATCGGTTGCACGTCCGTTCATCCTGGCGTGATATATGGAGGTAATATCTGTTTCCTTCTGTCAAAGGATCCTGACAGTTCAATAATTCATCAAGCGGCATCGTGAAAAAACACAAACATAAAGTGTAAACAACCTCTACATGACTGCTGTCACGTAGAGAAACACATATTAAAACATTATTTGTGCCGTCTGCATCGATTTAGTCAACTGCTCATCAATTACTAAATTAAATGCAGACTTTTTTTTATAAATTAAGAATTTAGGGCTGCAATTAATGATTGTTTTATAATCAATTAATCTAGGGCTTGATTATTAATTAACTTCTAAATTAATTGTCCACTATTCTGATCAACTTTGAGGGTTTTTTTTTTTTTATTTTCTTCATTATTAAACTAAAGTTTTCAATTTCTTAAATGTGAATATTGTCTGGTTTCTTTGCTCCATATAACAAAGAATCGTTTTGGTTTTTGAAGAAAAGAAGACATTTTGAGAACATCAACACGTCAAGGTTTGGACAACAACAATCAACAGTTTTCACCATTTTCTGACATTTTATAGACCAAAGTATAGCACTCGATTAATCAAGAAATTTTCAAGTTACTGATAAATTATGAAATTAATCGTTAGTTTCAGCCCTAGATTAATCTGTCAATAACTTTCTTGATCAATCGAGTACTTGTTTGGTCCATAAAATGTCTGAAAATGTTGAAAACTGTTGAACAAACGTGGAAATGATGATGTTCTCAAATGGCTTGTTTTAAGTATTTAAAAAAAAAAAAAAAACACATTAATAATGGATTATTTGAATAATTGTTGCAGCCCTAAACAAATTCTTTTCAGCTTCATAAATGTGAGAATTTTCTGGTTTCTGTGTTCGGTATAACAAAAAAATTATTAATCCAAGCCTCCAATACTGAATCAATAAAAACACTGTGGCGTCCACTGACTCCGCCCCCTCGCCCCCCTCGTCCCCAGGATCATTAACTCCTCAGCTAACATCCATGGCCTTGTTTTGGCCTTGTTTTCATTCACGGTTCACCTGCTGTGAGTCAGAAAAACCTGACAGCTTCCACTCAAACAGTGTCAACACAAGCACTGTTTAGTGTGGGAACGCAAAGACAGCCAAGCACCCAGGGACGGAAGGGGGCGGGGCCATGAGGCGAGACCGACCCAGGACAGCATGGCACCCGTGTGTCTATCTTTGTGTGGACCAAATAAAACACATTAGCTGTAGGAAGCCAGCATAATTTTGGAAAATGAGGACATTTTGGCTGGTCTTCACAAATATAAAGAACTTTTTAAGGGTTTAAGACGTGGCTTTATGGTTAGAGTTAGACTCTAACCACTAAAAACTGGTCCTGATGAGACAGAAACTAATTTCTGTTAAGTTTAGGGCTGATATCTGAATTGTGGTTCTGGTTAGGGCTAATGATGATGATGTTCAGGCTGTCCGGATGAATGAGAGTCAACGCAGTAAAAGTGTGTAAAAGTGTAAAAGTGTGCGTGTGACAAGAAGTGGGAAGAAAAAATTGTTTTCAAATTGAACACAAAGAGACAATTCATATCTTTATGTCATCAGCTTGCATTATAATATACATTATGCCGTGTAATATTGCTCCATCATGTTGTAAATATTTCAAAAAATTTAAGGTGTTTTGGTGACTTAGCTACTTTTAACCACTTTCTCGGTACAAGAATTAGTAAACCTACATAAATCAATCATAATCAGTCAATAAATTAAATAATACTTTTGATAATGTATTTTATGCACTTGTCATTAGTGAACTATTTTTATTTTATTTTTATTTTTATTATTTTATCAGATGAGGAGAATGAGAATCATATTAGCCAAAAAAAAAAAAAATCAATTAAAATCAGCGTCATACATCAAATATCAAGCTACCCCTTTTTCTAAAAAAAAAAAAAAAAAAAATCGGTGTTGATATTGGTCATAAAAAAATTGTTTGACCTCTGCCCCAAGTGAGGAATGAGTTTAAGAAGGAAATGAGAAAAGAAGAGGGAATTCTCTCATGTGATGTAACTGGATTCCTGGTGAATTGTGCTTGGGGAAAAGGATGGAGGAGGAGGAGGAGGAGGAAGAAGAAGAGTTCAGAGCCACAGACCAAAGGATTGATTTCACTTTCAGGAGTGGAGACAGAGAGAGGGGGAGAGAGGGAGCGAAAGGAGGAGGCGTTTGGTTCTGGGCTCGGGTCCCCGGGGGTCGTGCGGCCGAGAAACCAGCCCCACCCAGATTTCATGACCCACAGCATATTCTCCTCGTCCTCCCCTGAGAGAATGAGAGCAAAAGAGATTGAAATTAAGTTAAGGTGGGTGTTAGTCAAAACGCTAATGAGTTAATCTCTCTATGCTCCTCTGGTTCCCACGACTCGAGGCTCAGACCCGGCCTGACGTCTTCATTAAAGACAAAAACTGACCAAAGAGAAACAGAGAGAGAGAGAGAGTGTTGTCATGTGTCACATGACTCAGATGTTAAACGTTAACGAGATCCTCCTTCTATCTCTGCTATAATAAGACTGTATGCAATGAACTTGTCATATTAAAAAAAAAAAAAGGTAGAAGATCTTGTCAGTTCGCTCTTGGAACAGCTGGAGGAAGCGAACTGACGCCCAACATCAACGTCAGAAGCTTGTGACGTTCCTCCATGTGGTGAAACTCAAATTGCCACATTTGGAAGTGAGGAATCTTAAAAAGGGACAGCTTTATTTTTTAAAGTGCAGCTGTATGAGATAACAGTAAAAGCTTGACCTGATAAGATCTAAACCTGCTTAAGTCTATAATATCTTAATAATATGTGTGATGCTTCAGGCTTTTCCAATGGGAGACTGAAGTTCACATACTCCTCACGCTCCTACACCAAAATCCATAGAGAAAATCTGCGATTTTTACACCACAGCACACAGGAGTTGGTGATCCACCGCTGCCACCTATGGTAAGTTCAAATGTGTTATTTTATGACTTCTTTGATTAAAATTATTCATTCAGATTCACCAAAGTGACAAACTTACAGAGCAAGGCAGCAGTAGACCAGCAGCTCCTGTGTCCCTGCGAGCTAGGAGTTGTTGATCCACTGCTGCCTCCATCAGTGAGCTCTAATGGGTTATTTTGTGACTTTGGCATTTGAAATCCTCTGTTCAGATTTACCTTAGTGACCACACGAGGCAGCAGCAGACCAGCAGCTCCTGTGTCCCTGTGAGCTAAAATCACTGATTTTCTCTATGGACTTTGGTGTGGGAGAGTGAGCAGTTTACAAACTTCAGTTTCCTGTTGGAAAAGTCTGTTTAACGATAAGATAAAGATGTGAACATGTTTGTTTTTGTCTACAACACTTCATCTCACTGTTAGACAACTGGAAAAATGTGTGTTTTTATCACTTTACACTCACTCTCCACACCAAATTCCATAGAGAAATATCAGTGATTTTACATCACAGCTCACAGGAGTTGTTGATCCACTGCTGCCTCCATCAGTGAGCTCTAATGGGTTATTTTGTGACTTTGGCATTTGAAATCCTCTGTTCTCGATTAAAATTATTCATTCAGATTCACCAAAGTGACAAACTTACAGAGCAAGGCAGCAGCAGACCAGCAGCTCCTGTGTCCCTGCGAGCTAAAATCACTGACTTTCTCTGTGGACTTTGGTGTGGGAGAGTGAGCAGTTTACAAACTTCAGTTTCCTGTTGGAAAAGTCTGTTTAACAATAAGATAAAGATGTGAACATGTTTGTTTTTGTCTACAACACTTCATCTCACTGTTAGACAACTGGAAAAATGTGTGTTTTTATCACTTTACACTCACTCTCCACACCAAATTCCATAGAGAAATATCAGTGATTTTACATCACAGCTCACAGGAGTTGTTGATCCACTGCTGCCTCCATCAGTGAGCTCTAATGGGTTATTTTGTGACTTTGGCATTTGAAATCCTCTGTTCAGATTTACCTTAGTGACACAAAGTGAACACATGAGGCAGCAGCAGACCAGCAGCTCCTGTGTCCCTGCGAGCTAAAATCACTGATTTTCTCTATGGACTTTGGTGTGGGAGAGTGAGCAGTTTACAAACTTCAGTTTCCTGTTGAAGTCTAACAGTGAGATAAAGACGTGAAGATGTTCTTCAGATATTGTAGACTTCAGCAGGTGTGGATTCTATTAAGTGAGCCTCTTGTTAAGTAGATAAAAATCTTCCTTGTGTCCCCGCTACCGTGGACCCCTAAATCTCTCTTTTTGAAGCTAAAAGTTGAATGTGAACACTTTGCACATCAGTCAGACCTTCACTGTCCTCTGACCATCAGTCAGTCTGCTATAAATAGAACGATGGTCTCTGTGGTTGACCCGGGCCGAACTACGTCCATGTACAGCTGGCACTTAGCAGGACAGAACCACGTCAGAGAACTGGACCAGATGAGCAGATACACGGACACACACTGCTCTATTTCATCTGAATGTCAGGCAGATGGTACATGTCAGGTGAGGTTTACACGTGTGTGCCTTCAAAATGCAACAACATGAGTGAGTGGAGGCAAAGCCAGGGTTGGAAGCTTTGAAACACAACACAGAAGCCACAAGATTCAAAATGGCTGTCTTAAAGGTCCAGTGTGTACGATTTAGTGACATCTGGTGAGAGTGCAGAGGAATCTGGGCTTACCACTTGTTTTCCTAAGCGTGTGAAGAGGAACAAAGGTGGCCCTTCACATGTTTTCTCTTTTCCTATTTGTTGCAATTGTGCAGCCAAACCTGCGATCTTTTATTTGCATGGTAAGCCTTCACCTCAAAACAGAAATATTCTCATCTGTCCATTCAGACTGCTGTAGAAATATCAGTCACAAGATGGTGGCCTCCTTATGGCAAGACCCTTAGCCAAAGTACACTTAAACAGCTTATTCTAAGCCTACAAAAACAAACAAATATACACTTTTACAGACGTAATCATGGGTAGTTGATTCAATTATTGTTTTTCTTCATTAAAATATCTAAAAATGACAAGACTTTTTGTTGTTGTTTTTTTTTTTTGAGTAGAGTACGTAGATGCTGGTACTAATATTTCACAATAAAAGCCTTATTGGGAGAAAAAATGAGGGGAAACAAGGAAGAAAAAAGGTTAAAGTGCTTTTACTTTGAAATGGGACATTTTGTATTAGTGACACATGTAGTAGATAAAGACACTGTAGAGAGAGAGAATGATGGGGGGGACTTTTTTCCTAACGCTGTAATTTCTGCCATTTTCCTCGTGTGTCCTCCTCATTGTTAAAATACAGGTAGATCAACCTCACCTCTGAACCTTGCAACCAGATTCGTCTGATTGGATCTCTTCTTATTGTTCTTCTCTTCTAATTGGTTCTCTTCACAGTTTGTCCCGCTCTAACATTTTCATCTATTTTTTATTCATTGATGAACGTTTTCCCATAGCTTTTGTCATATCAACTTTCTGATATTTATCGTCATAGTTTTCGTCGACTAAATTATCATTGAAAGCATCTTTAGTAAACAGAAAAAGCCTGCCATAATATCCTAAATCCCATTACGATTCATGCTAATGTATTGTTTATTGTGTCACATAGTCCAAATATTAATGACCATATCATGTGAAAATTAGAAAAAAAAAACAGCAGCAAATCCCTACATTAGAGAAGCTGGAGTCAGTGGATGTTTGACATTTTTCCAGGTAAAGATGAATTAAATGAATAACTAATTATCAAACTATATGCAGATGAATCAAACTCTTGCAACGTCTCAAATTCTGTGTTTAATATCCCGCATTTTTGTCAACTCATTTAACATTGAAAGCATCTTAAGTAAACAGACAGAGAGGACCAGGTACCTTATCCGGAGAGGTCAGGGTTTCCCCACTGACATCATCAAACTAGGTCTCTTTTTCTTATGGTTTTAACCCAAGTGGCAGGAATTATATCCTGTGTCTTAAACGTAAATAAGGAAACCCAAAACAATTATTCCCCATTATTCACTAACATGACTTTCGTAGGGTATCCGTGACAGGAGGTCTTTCCGAGACAGAGGACGTGAGGCAGGAACTTAGTTAAGGATATAGTTTATTCTGTACAATATTTACAGTGCTGATTTTCCTTATTTCTCCTCCTTTTCTTCCTCTCAAAAAAGAAAATAAATAAAAACAACACAATGGTAAAGTAACGAACCAAAAAAAGAAAAATGCGAAAGGCAATTAAATGCTAATGACCACAATGGTCAATGGGAAAAAAAATAGCTAGCTAGAGCAGCAACAGCTTGTTGAACAATATCACATGCACTGAGATCAACACCTACTTGCAACAGGTCTTTTCACAACAAAAGCCTCTTTCACACTGAAAACTGTACCCTTTTATAGGGAACCCACTCCCGCGCCTCCAGTGGACCATACCACCTACTCAGGTGAGACGGGGCAATACCTAGCCTGCAAATCCAAATAACCGAATACTCCTTCATAACAATGTATAAATATATTCCCCTGGTACCGGAGGCAAAACCGCCCATATGGAGCACCAACCCATACTATACAGAAAATCATATGATTGAGTTGATACCCTTGGGTGGGACGCGCACCGCTCCGAGAACGCGCACGCGCCCGACCCACAGAGACACGGCATAAATAGCAGACAGTGAAGGTGCGCGCTTCCCTTTCGCTCCCTGAAATGCTGCCGGCGGAACACGTAAGTTATTTCTAAACTTGTGATTATGACTCCAAACCATGTTTTATGCTGTCGGCAGAGAATGTTGCACGGAAATCATACCTGACCGGCGACCTGAGTTCGTTGTTATCTGCGTTACAACTTAAACACATTGCTGCGGTTCGGCGCGTGCACTCACCAAACTCCGTCACAACTGTGTTCCGTGCTGCCAGCAGAAATATAGACACGCAGCCCGACGGTAGGCAGACGCGCTTAAAGATAGTATTGTCCGGTATAATACTATGGCACATTCCTTCCCTCCGCAACAACTGTTTGCCCATGAGTCGGGGCTTACGTGATAGCCCCGTGATGACGTGACATCGAGTCGCGGCATCACAATGACAAAATGTGAGGAAATAAAATAAAAATACACTTGTGACAGTCATGCCAATGTTGCCATTTGTTGACATTTCGTCAGCCAACAGTAGCTGAATGCAGATCAGTTGCCAACTCACATCCAAGCAAAGACACAATCACCGGCAAAAAAAAAAAAAAAAAAAAAAGAAAATAAAATGGTATCAAAACACAGTTGGTCTATGTTTAGAGCAGCACAACAAAGTCATTTTTATGACCTTGTTTATGCCTTTTGGCGTACCATGATTTGGGTAAGAGAAAAGTGCCGTATTTAGACCACACACACAAGCATGTATGCCAGGGCACAGCTGCCACACACACACACACACACACACACACACACACACACACACGAACAGGGCCCTGTGGTCAAGAGTCTGCATACTGAGAGAACAAAGCAACACATTTTTCCTCTCCCCTCCTTTACAATGGAGAGCAGAGCCACGGTGACATCATTTGTTTAAAGCCGCGTTCAGACATACATAGCTGCATTCCCTGCACAAGTTTCCCTGTGGAAACATTAATTCTGCATCTCCCATTTGCCTTCACTCCTGTAAAATAAACTCAGAATTCATGCAACGTTGTTTCCACGCAGCCGCTTTAGAGCACGGCTTATTCTTTTCGGTCGCTTCAGGCTAAATGATAATCACGCCTGTGTCAGATTTCAGCTGCTTCACTTAATAAAATCCACACCTGATCCAGAATGCAATATCCTAAGAATATATATATATATATATATATATATATATATATATATATATATACATACAGCCTTTTCTAACTGGAAAATAAAGCATGTGTTGCTTTTCACCCACACCAAAGTCCATAGAGAAAAATCAACCATTTTACATCACACCACACAGGAGTTGTTGATCTGCTGCTGCCTCCAACAGCGAGTTCACATTTGTTATTCTGTGACTTCTGTGTTACAAATATTTCATTCTGGTTTCCCCAAGTGACACCAACTTAACAAATAAGGCAGCGGTACACCAGCAACTCCTGTTTCCCTACGTGCTAAAAACACAGATTTTCTCAAAAGATTTAAGTGTGGGAGAGTGAAACGGTTCACAAACTTCTGTTTCCACTTGGAAAAAGCTTCCTAACAGTGAGATAAATCTGTAAACATATTCTTTGGAAATTATTAGAAGCGCCCTTTCTCAACTATCACTTTAATCCCTTGGCCTTCTCTCTGCTGTGTGCTCCAGATTAGCTGAAGCTGGGACTAAAGAGCAGCCAGCCTACAGCTTATCTGTGAGGGCACAAAGGTGCCGAGGAGCCTTAATGACTCCAGCTCCAGGGATTTTCTGGTAAAACAACGTACTTTAGTCTTCAAGACAGAGAGGAAGGGTATGAGGATCTCACCACTTGTGTAGGAATGAAACTGTCATGGTAAAACATGTGCCAAACCGTAGCGATCCGTATTTCCATTTAAAAGATTACCCAAAAAAGTATCTTTATTACTAATTTATGCTGCCAAACATTTAATTTCAATTAAAAATGACAAAAAAATAGAGGAAAATATATTTTCCCAAACTCCATTGAGATACATGCCACTCTGTTGCGTCAAAGATTTCAAATATTAATGACAATGTCATGTGAAAATTAAAAAAAAAAAAAAAAAAAAAAAAAAAAAAAAAAAAAACAGCAGCAAATCCCTACAACAGAAAAGCTGGAGTCAGTGGATGTTTGACATTTTTCCAGGTAAAGATGAATTATCAAAGTATATGCAGACGAATCAAACTATTGCAATGAAGTCTCACAAATTCTGTGTTTAACATCCTGCTTTTGTAAAATTACACAACAAAATATAGCAAAGACATAACTCCAACCAGATGTGCACTTTTGTTTGTGTTTGTGTAGAAATGGCAGGAATGTGGTCAGTCCGTACTCAGACAACTTAACAAAGTTATCTTCCTGCAACATCATGAGACTGAAAGTTTCTCCTCTCCCCACCAATGTTTATCTACCGCTTTCACAATCAGTGTGTGTCCATGTGTGTGTGTGTGTGTGTTCAAGCAGATTTTATTTGGCAAATCAGTCCCAGTCCCTGGAGATGACCGGCTCCTTGGGATTTAGGACCCTGTTGCCACAGCAACTTAAAGGTCACCTGACACCGATCACGTCAGACGTCATGTTTACACTCTTCAGATGAACAGAGGAGGGATAAAAGCAGGATTGAGGGGATAGAACGCGTACTCAAGTCTGGTATTTAACCAGAATCTGTGGTTCAATCAGTCTCCCTGGAGAGTAAACACACAAACCCGACACTTTAAAGATCTGATCTGTTGTATTCCTGTGTTAAAATATCAACAAATGAAGAGGATAATGTTATATATGTTGTGTTTAGCCAAAACACTGGTTAAATCAATAGAAATATGTGTTTTTATTCAAGGTATTGGATCATTTTTGGTTCATTTTTAATGGCAGAATCAGTTTTACCATCTCTGATACTACTAGGGCAAAAACGTATATGATTCCACAGAGTGAGGAAGGAAATATTTGTCTTTTGTCTTTTATTCTAATGGACTGATAGCAAGTTCTGCCACCAAATTCTGAGTCGCATTTACGCCAGAAGCCGTGTTCTATTTGCAAAGTCTGAAAAACACATGAAAGAAAACATCTTCCCACCTAAGTGTTGTTAGAAATACCAATCAATAACAACGCACTATGTGGTATTTTGCAAAAACAAAACAGCACAGTAGCATGTTCATGAGTAGCAGCCATCTTGTGAAATTGCTCCAACTTTCTGACTTGGAAATCTGACTTTAGGGAGAGTTCCTGTTGAAGAAAACCCCCGTAACTCAGAATTTTCAACTTAAAATGCACAAACACCACAGGAGAAACAAACAGTACAAAAAGACCACAATTCCCATAATCCCATGCTGCTTCCTGACATCTTTAAAATCGGTCTTTTGTTACCGTTTTGTCAGAGACCCTGCGCGGCAGAAACGTCATAATGTGCATTTAAACCAACCTAAAAAAAGAATGTAAACTCTTATTTTGAAGGCTCAGGAGGTGTGATTTGCTCAGCGCCATGTCAACAACACATGTATCCTCACACATGACGAGCTTTATTGTCTATTTTTATATAAATGTGAATGTAATTTACAAATTTTGGTTCATGTTCTATTGAGGAAAAAGTGAAACTGGCGATTGAGACCATTAACTCCACAGGGAAATGTTGACTGACATAAATCAAGTGAGAAGAAGAAGAAGCAAGTTTGCTCCCAGTGAAGTCGTCCTCTGGTGGCTGTTTAATATATTCCTACTTCAGCATTTGCATTCTCAGAAGAACTGGACGACTACACCAGCATTTTTATAAAAAGTCCACGGTTTAAAGTCCAGAAATATTCAAATTCTGGAAACTTTTATCCACCCATGAGAAATTTGCTTTCACCAGCAAGGAAGCAATAATAATAACAAGAATAACTAAGAAAAAGCCCTCATGTTTGCCCGTACAAGTTGGGAAGTGCGGCAATTTTCTGACCTCACTCAACATGGTGAAGGCACAGGCCATTTTCTGTTTTGGATTGGAGTGGTGGGCGCCAAAATTCAAAATTGGGTCGACGACCTGTTGAGTTGAGGTCATGGCCCAGATCAACTTTTAGAGAAAATATTCCCAAACCCCATTGAGATTCAAGCTAATGTCTTGCTTGTTGTATCAAACAATCCAAATATTAATGACAATGTCATGTAACAGCAGCAAATCCCTACAATAGAGAAGCTGGAGTCAGTGGGTGGTTGGACATTTTTCCAGGTTAAGATGAACTAAACAAATAATTTATTATCAAACTATATGCAGACGAATCAAACTATTGCAATGAAATCTCACCACCTCTGTGTTTAACATCCTGCTTTAGTAAAATTACACAACAAAATATAGCAAAGACATAAGTCCAACCAGATGTGCACTTTTGTTTGTGTAGAAATGGCAGGAATGTGGTCAGTCCGTACTCAGACAACTTAAAGTTATTTTCCTGCAAAGTCAAGATGCCTTAACATGATGCCAATATCACACTTTCCTGGGTTTTCATGCATGTTATCATCCTCAAAAATGAACGCAAAGCCACAGAACCATAATAATATGAAGGAAAACAAAAGGTTCCTCACACTTCAGCCACTGGTTTTCATGCTCGGGACCTAAAAATAAGTAAACAATAACTTGAGCTTCAAACCTCTGATTTCTATCCCGCCCAGCTGACGGCTGCTGCACAGGTATGCTGCAGTTTCACCCATACCTGTCTGACAGGTATGGGTGAAACTGATACCTGTCTGATCGATGGTGCGACTGGTCAGCACCGACTGGTCGTCCAGTATTTATGTCCGACGAATGAAGGAAGGAAGGAAGGAGGACGCCATTTTATTGTCAATTCCACTCCACCTTCACATTTTTTAAAAGCCATTTTCCCCCTGCGTTGTTAGACTTTTATTATTTACTAAGTTCTACATCTTTTACCTTATTTTTAAGATTTGACCATTTTTATTGAAGCTGCAACTTATATATACTATATAGTCTTGATCATTCCTTGGATTGTTGGGTCAAAATGGGATTAAATGAAGATGTTCTCACATGTCCTGTTTTGTCTACAAACCAAAATTATTCAGCTTTGCCGCTTTCTTTTATTATAGGGACTAAAGAAAGCAGAAAATTTTCACATTTAAGAATTTAAGAATTGTTCCTCAAAGCGACTGATTATCAAATAGTTGGCAATTAATCTAGTAATCTATTAATCCTTGCGGCCCTACTTTTTTTTTTGTTCTTTAACTTTTCTCTATTTAAAATCTTCTTAAAACTTAATTTTCCTTGATGCTCTATGGATTACAATTTTGAACTTTGTAAATATCTCTCATTATTCTGTCTCTTTCTGTACAATACTTTTAATCTTAATCTTCTAATCTAAATCAGACTGAAAATTGCTCTGTCAATAAAAGCGCCTTGGCCAGTCAAGTATATATGTGAGCCCTGAAAGCATTCGCAGCATCTTCCATCTGTCTCTTTGTTTACTTATTTATTTATCCAAGTACACAAGTTAAATTCAACATATTAACATGCCAGACTAAAGACAATTTAAATCTGCTGTTCCTTGTCAGGTCGACTTGAATAAAAACAAAACTGCACAGTTAAAGAAGAAAACAAGAAAATATACAAATAATAATTAACAACAATAATAAGGAAAAAGCTGCAGGCTGTTCTCCAGTTGACATAAAAAGGTTACTAACAATATAAAACATGAGATGCAGTGAGGTAAACCAGGAAATAGGGGACATAAGTTTCCAAATGTTTAAGGGAGTAAAATGGTAAAGTGGCTGCCGCTGAAGTGCTTATTTTATTGCATATACATTTTTAAAGAGGTTGAAACAAGTTGCAACTTTGTACAAAGTTCCCAAATTTACGATTAACATACAAACAAGCAGACACTTCAGTGGTATGAACGTCATTCTAACAGCGTCAGAAGACGAGACGTGTACGTCGCTGTAACGAACACACACACGAGGAGAAACTGCACTTAAAAGACGGAGCAGAGGTAAAAGACGAGATGAGGTTGCTGCTCCTGTCGTGTTGTAAACAAGTCAGAAAGGAATTATGTGACAGCGGCGTGTTCCTGAGTCACTAACTGTCAGCAAACCAGAGACACTGTGACAATGAACAGCAAAACAGGCCCGACTGGCTGTATGAGATTCCAGCCATTCCTGCCAGACGGACAATGCAGCGAGCAGAGCCACACACACACACACACACACACGGATGGATGGATGATAAATACACACACACACACACACACACGGATGGATGATAAATACACACACACACACACACACGGATGTATGATAAATACACACACACACGACTCTCTGGCAACATTATTCCAGTCTTCACAGTTTACCATTTCTCTATCACGCTTTGAAAGGCGGCATGCAAAATGTGGAAAGTTTTAATGGCGACGGTAAAAAGACTGCTGTCCAGACGGGTTTTTGACGTCTTGACACCGCAGAGTCTGCTTGACGCGCAAATGCAGCTGCTCCAACAGTTTGTACAAAGGGCAGGAAACGGAGAATGGAGGCTAAATTATGTTGCGCTAACAGAAGTGGTCGCAGAGCCAGGCTGACAAAAGAGGAAGAAGTCTGAAAGCACGAGCTGATGCAGATAACGGGGTGAGTGGTTCTGTGGAAGCACGTGAAGGCGGCAGAAAGGCCGAGGGTCCGAGAATACATACATGCGGAGGAGAAAATCGATTTATTGGCCGTGTACGTCTGACTCCGCCTCCACAGGTGGCGCTGTATCTCTCTATAAGCTAGAGCGTATTGAATCAGTTTCCTGGAAAACAAACAGCAAACACCGAGATGGATCGTGCTGTGGTTCTGTAGGTTTTGTACCTGCTGTACATGTCAGTCGTCATTCAGACCGTGTTGTCTGAAGAAAGATGCCGCCGCTGTAAAATTTCCTTCAACAGTACCGAAGTTTATATGCCGTCTCCTCCTTTTGGGGAAGAAAAATTTGGCGCATATGCAGAACTCCAACTCCGACTCCAGTCCGACCAAGCAGAGTAATCAGACTATGAATCACATTATCCAGGTATATTAATCCCACTAAGACTAACTCAATTTTAGTCGGACTAATGTGTTTACATGACATTAAGAAAACCAAACTGTTTGACCCCCCAACCCAAACCCCTGTCTACGCACACACACACTAAAAGGATAAACTAAATAATAACAAACGTTTATATGCAAAAATAAACAGCAGTTGTAGGTTTTTGTTCCTATTCTCACAGAATATATGGAGGAAAACTGTGTTCTTCTTCCATCATATCAAAACCAAAGTAACTCCAAAGATATTGCCTTGTTTTCTTCTTTGATACAGCTGAGTCTTTGGTACTTTTATGTTTCTCAGACATGATATTTTGTTGTGCGGATGCCGACAACAGGACCAGGATCAGGTATAGCTGCTAACTATATTGATGATGCAGTAATGGTCAAAGACGTCACAGAGGTCACAGAGGTGTTTATCCAATAGAGTGTGTGACTGGGAATTTCTAAATTTAATGTGCACAAATATAATTTTATAACCTCAGAAGAGACAATGTGATCTCTGGAGTAACGATGAGTATCGTTATCGATATTGGTATCGATTAAATCCCAACGATATCCGTCCCTCGTTGCTCCTCTACAGAGCAGGAAACGTCACGCACATCTTGTGAACATCAGGCCAAACAAAGAGGACGGCGGACAGAGGCGAGACAATGGACTGAGGAAGTGACACACAGGAAATGGAGTGCACATTTCAGCACAGAGACAGCGAGTACGAAACAACAAAGGGCGCCTCTCTAACAGGAGACATGAAGTTAAGAAGCAGAGCTGGGTAACATATGACAGCGCTGAAAACCACCCTGCTTATCGCCGTCGCTCCCACTCAGCTTTTCCAGCTGCTTTCTGTGATAACATTGTCCTCCGGTGTTTTGGGTGCTGCTTTCTGTGACCCCTCAGAGTCCGCGGGGAACGAACGCTACTCAACACTCGTACCGGACTCGCTCTCGTAACAACAGCATCTCCAGCTGAGAGGGAAACAACTGGCAAACAGGCCAGTCACGTGCACTGCTAAAAAAGAAAACCCCCAGAGGAGTCGCTGTGGCAGAAGGAGAGTACTACTCGTCCGCGGTGACTCAGCATGCAACTAGGCCACGATGCAGTTCCCGACTATCCGCTTATCAGTCCCTTTATATCAAGAAGAGGAGAAATCAACCGGCCCTGAAAAGAAACAGTGAGGCTGTGAGTGCTCGGAGCTTAAGAGCCCCATAGGGAAATTAGATTTTCTTGTCTAATTTATGAGGGGATGTGACGGTGAGGTTTGCCCTCTCCAGCAAACCCTCTGTCTCTTGTGCACCAAAGACGTCGTAGGAAAATTGAGGATCGGTACAATACATTATTGGAACTGACAATGGTCAATAAACCCACCAGCGGCCACCAACATCTTGATAAAATCAATTTTTGCTCCCAGGACTTGTGTTTTAATCCTCTACATCAGCATATTGAAAGCAATTTTGTTTGTCTCTACTATATTTTGGTCGTGGAGTTGCAAAGTCACAGTCACAAACAGTCTAAAATCACCCAATCTTAAAGATGGACTGACATGATATTATTATATCTCTGCTGCTATTATACTGTATATCTATACACTACTTTTTATACACTCTGCATATACTTTACATTACTCAACCACAACTGTAAACTTACTATATCTACAATAACCAGTGCTGTTACTAGTCATGTCCTGTAAATATCTTAAATGTATATATTTGGTTTTAGACTGTGCACAGTTTTTTCTGTCTTGTCTGTCTTTCTAAAGTCTTAGATTTTAGACCAAATTGTTCCTGGGGAAACATAATTTCGTCCCACCGTGTACTTGTATATGGCTGAAACACAATAAAAAAAAAGGCACTATTACTACTACATTACACGCAAAACACTGTCAATGATGCTGCCTCCTGTGGTTTGTGTTGCACAGTGTTTACAGCGCATTTGTGATGTTGAACACGACTCACTGGACGAAAACAAACTCGAGAGACAAGCTCCTCTACTGGTGATGGGAGAGGTGTTCCCATGAATATTACTGTAAAAGAAGTGGCAGGAGGGCGATTTGTGAGTAGGAGTGTGAATCATTCAAATTTACGCCTGTAAAATCGTGTTTGAAAAGTACTGGCTTCTCCACCGCCAAAGTCCATGCAGAAAACCAGCGTTTTTATTTCATGGCGACACAGGAGCTGCTGGGTCAACTGCTGCCTCATTTGGTAAATTTGTGTCATTTGGGTGAATTTAATAAAGAACTTCAAACACCAAAAGTGACCAAAGGAGACATTTGAACTTCTTAATGGAGGCGGCAGTGGATCAAAAACCCCTGTGTGATGTAAAGTAAAATCGCTCATTTTCTCTATGGAATTTGGTGCAGGGGAGGGAGCACTTCTCAGAGCTAAGAGGACATCTAAAAAGGTGAGATAATGTGGCGGACATGTTGTTAGGATATATTATACCTATATATATACCTATACCTATATATATATGCTATAGTATATATAGGATATACTATAGCAGTGACTATAGACTACACTGACCCTGTAACGCAGAGGACACAGATTCAACACAGAGGCAACACACGCAAGAAAAACTAGTACTAGACCAAGACCAGGCCTTTTTTGTTTTTTCCCCCCCAGAAGGTTCAGTGTAAAAATAAATTGCATTAACGCCAAGGAGCATTTCAGTGACTGAGCACAACTTCTCTCAAGTCTCTGAGCCACTGTGTCGTTAAATAACTCAGCGGACGGGGAGGGTCAGTGGCATACCGGCTGTACCAGCAAAATAACCGTCAGTGACACACAACAGACACCTGAGAGCCTGAAATGCTGATGTGAGCCAGGCCCAGCTATGTAAACAGAGCATTCCTCAACTGCACAGGCTGCAGGGGGAACTGTGGAGAGTGAGAGCATGAGTGAGGCAGGAACAACGAGTGAAAGAGTGAGGCAGGCATGCACACTTTGGGAAAAGGTATGGACAGGATTCAAGCTTTAATAAGCTTTAATGCATGGGAATGGTGGGTGGATTGTCTTCATGTGTGAGTGTGTTGTATGTTATGAAGCTGGAGTGATTGCAACTGGTTAAAAAAAGCCATTTAATCCAAGTTTTATACCATTTTTTGATCAGTGGGAATGTGTTTGATCTGTATTCACACCTGGGTTGAGTTATGAGTGAACAGGGTAATTCCTTCTTTATGTTTAAATTTAGGCACAAATGTGAATTCCGGCATCATTTTCACGTTCAACTTTTAGTGTAAATAACAATTAATGTTTACAGACAAACATATCTTTTAACAACTTTACATATTTAATTTAACTTTCCTGATTTTATTAGTCATAATACTGAAAGACTTGGGTTAAAATATCATATATCAAAGAATTGTTTTTAAAATAAATATTGCAAATACAATATAGTTCAGCATTTGCTAAGATTAAGCCTTACGATTAAATACTCTAAGGTAGGATTCACAACAGAAAGATATAAATTGTTTAAAAATTGTAATTGCATGCTTTTAAATATAAAAAAAAAATATTGGTACCAAAATTTCAGCCTCAATGTTTCAAATTGTAGTTTTGATTTGAAAAAAATTAATTGATGGTGCTTAAATGGTACCTGACTTTGGTACTTTTTAGCACATAAATATCAACAATGTTTAAGCTCCAGTGTCAAAAATCTATTGCCCACTGTGGACGTCAGAGTAATTACCAAAGCACCATCACAAAATGGTCTCTGTTCCACGGTATTTCGGTAACTTGTGTGTTGTTTATCCATCTTTAAATGCAACGTTACTTGTCTCGACTGCATGTAGGAAACTTGGAGCCGCAT
The DNA here is from genome assembly GCA_016785285.1 of Brachirus orientalis. Lineage (NCBI taxonomy): Eukaryota > Metazoa > Chordata > Actinopteri > Pleuronectiformes > Soleidae > Brachirus > Brachirus orientalis. The sequence continues at coordinate 925,014 of JAFBJR010000341.1, forward strand.
GGTGCAGGAAGAGCAGCAGCTGTGATTGACAAATATAGCCAGTGGTTTCAGGGTCTACTTGATTTTCTTAGTTTCTATTGCTTAAAATGCGTTATTTTACCTTTTTAATGTTTATTGACATATTTCACATAATGTTGAAATAAAATACCACACAGGGTTCCCACACCTTGGTTAACATCAAATTCTTTGTCTGGACAAGTGGTTTTCCTTGGGATCTCGGTTAAGTCAGTCTTTGTCACTTGGAATCATCCTGGATTATCTTGGAACTTTTAATTTCATTTCCCAGGCATCACATCTTTTTGTCTCTCTTGCTTAACTTTACTCACTCATTGTTCTGCATGAAATCTAATATCAAGAGACAGCGGACAGTGTCCACAACATTGCTAGTAATTATGACAGTTGTTCTGCATAGACCTGGTCTACATACATCAAGCAATGCAGAACATGAAACAGTAGGTGGCGTCGTAACAAACAAGGGAGACATTTAGCTAAATATCAACTTAACTGCTTTCTTGCATAAAATTCAAGCACTTTTAATGACCCACTGAAATCTTGGAGCAAGTTTCAAAACACTTCAAGGTTCAACTATTTATTTATTTATTTTTTTAAATCACAACCTTTCAAGGACCTGTGGGAACCCTGAAATATGAATGGAGTTTGTTGCCTTTTTTAGTGGGTTCACCCGTGTTCTCAAATCCCTGGTATTCTCGCTAATTTTAGAAAAAGAGACACGAGAGCCTCCTTCCCTTCCTGCTCAGAAAGACTACAGTGCCCACATAAAAGCTTTGTAAACAGCATCAACAGTCTGTTATGTGTGGGAAACCACAGCGTTACAAAGACTGTCAAGACCGGAGACAGCCAGTGTGAGAATACAGGCGTGATGACAGCTCCTGGAGACTCTGTGTCAAGTCATAATCCTGCTGTTTGGCTCCATTTCCATACGGGCGTCCGATCAGGTGACACGGCATGACTTAAAGTGATCTGAGATGCTGCACAGACTCTACTGATGGTTTTATCCCCCGAAAAGGCTTGTTATCCAAAGGGCAGCATCAAAAACATTAAGGAAAATTAAGACAGTTGGAGGCCAATTTAGTGATCAAAAACAAGCTTGACAGTAAAACATGTCTGTATTAGCAAGAGGCTTTATTTTTAATATACATTTAATTCTTTTACGAGGCCTGCGCTACACTTTAATTACAACTACAAAAGCTCAAGCTGGCTTTGAAATGTATTCCCAACATTTTATGCGAGAAACGGGAGTTCACACTTTTATTATTAAAATCTTGAGTAGGGACCAAGTTTCTCCACCTCGTAACATCTGTTCACTGCAATTGTGGTGTCGCGGCCATAGAAGATCAGAGAGGGACGGAAAATAAAGCAACACCACATGTCTTAGTCAAGATATACTACAAAGCCGTAAACACTTGTGTGAACAGGAATGTGTCAGATGATAAAACAAGGTTTTTACAATAGTTAATAATAGGCGTATTTAAAATCTGTGTTTCTGTGATGCCACGGTGGTTGTCATTAGTGATTCCCAAAGAGTTGGTCGAGTTAAAGAGTTGTTTTTGGGGACCCCAAACAAATGAGCAGAATTTTCCCAACCTTATTAGTTAGTATTTATGCTTTTTTATTTATTTATTTATTTTAAATATAATGCATAAAATTAAGTTTTCCACATCTTTTGGATTTGGAATGAATTTACTAGTTCAGGACGATATTAGATGTTACAAACATGACTGTAAATTACAGCTAGATGACACAGAAATTTGATCCTGCCGCAGTTTATATAACAATTTGGACCACGATAGTTGTACATCTTTAAAAAGTGAGTCTCCACATAGAAAGTTTAGGAAACACTGGTTTAAAGAGTGGGGGGTAACACTCAGACACCCAGAAAGCAACCGGAATCTGGCAACTCCCCCTGAACCATGGATATGCTCCTGAGCGCGATGCTCCAACCACAGTCTCCATCACACCAGAAAAAACAAAAAAACATACAGACGTAACTTAAAACAGAGAAACGCCTGTACATCCTAACACGGGGACACTCATTTTTAACAGAAAACAGATTACACCACCCAGAAACACTTACTTTGTGTCAATGCCGAAACCAGGTAACATGCACTCCGAGATGAATTACACACAGCTGCCTCCCTGAAACAAACCCCCGGGGAAACTCCAACCCAATTTAGTGACATCATATGCAAACTTCATTCATAATTTTGGAGACGCACCATCGCCAAACAAAGTTACAACAGAAACATTTACAAATTTGCTAGAATTATTAAATCCAAGATGGAATTAGAGACAAGCGGCCAACCCCCGAATTTGTCACGACCCGGCTGATGGCCTCCTGGCATGGACCTTGGTCTTCACATCAATGGGATTTAAGTCAGGACTTTGTGCAGGCCAGTCAATAACGTTCACTTTGGTCTTCTGGAGGCAGTTCTGCACCAGGAGCCACGTATGTTTTGGGTCCTTATCGTGTCGGAAGACAAAGCGACGATCCAGACCCAGTTTTGCTGCTGACTGCTTTAGGTTTTGTTTCAAAGTCTTCACATATCCTTCTTCCTTCATGATTCCTTCCACCTTAACGAGATTCCCAGTTCCAGACTCACTGAAGCATCCCCACAGCATAATACTCACACCATGTTTCACTGTTCTTTCTCCAAACATAAGCAATGTCTCTATGGACAAAGAGCCCTAGTTTGGTCTCATCTAACCAAAGGACATCCCAGTATGATTAATCTGTGTTAAAAATTCTTTGCTCTATTTATCAGGACTTGGGAATTAGCTTAAAAATTATGATTTTTTTCCCATAAGTTATTGTTTTGCTTGTTGTCCTTTCCATTCCTCTTTTTGCTGACTCAGTTTTCCACACTATGCTGGCAACAACTGACTGTGAACTTTAAAAACTAAAGTGTTGAGAGCAGGCGGACTGTGCTGCTGACGCCGACGTACAGAAGGTGGAAGAGTTGTCGCACAGACAGGCGCCACTTGATTTCACAGTTGACACTGCACATCTGTGACTCATGTCACCAGTGGAGAGAGAAGATACGGAGGCCAACGACCTCTTCTAATTAAGACTCAATCCATTTCCTGTCTTTGCTAATTAGTCACTGCTCGTCTAATTAAGATTCTGTCAGAAAGCTGTCACATGTGACTCACTTTACTGGTTTGATGAACCGGGTACAGTTAATGATGACGTATGTGGTGTGTGATGAGGAAAATGAGGACAAAGTCTCTATTTTAGGTTTAATACTGGTTTTAGTGTTTTCATTTGGATACAGATCTTTACAGAACACAATTAATCACACAGAGGAACAAAGTAAAACTTTGCTCAACTGTGTTTATGAAAAACTACCTAAACTACCTATAGAGTTGGGTATCATTTGGGATTTTTTCCAAAATGGGTGTCCGGTTCAGCAGCTCTGATCTTGCAAGGCTGGTTTTCGGCTAACAGACAGTAGGGGGCAGTGGAGACAGCCCCCAATCTCCCCACAACAAGCCATTTAAACATCACCTTGAGCCCAAAGCTGTTAAATTAGGGTAAAATTCATGCATAGTTCTGCTTTAAATGATTCAAGCTCAAGTGACAAATGTCAAGACTGTGTGTAGGAAACTTGGAGCCGCATGATGCAGCAACAGCAGCAGCGGTGTTCAGCACATTCACACAGTGGTTTAAGGGAAATGCTTGGTTTTTAATTTTCATAGCTTCTACTGGCAGAGCATTTTAAATATTGTGCAATGTCAAATAATCGTCAAAATTATACTCATCAATGTTCGACTCATATTTTAGCTTGAAATTCCCATCCTTAATGCAATACAGACTGAATGTATTGCATTAAGGATGGGATTGCAATACTGATGAATGTTGGTTAAGGCAACACATGTAGGGTTCTTCAGGAAACTGGAATGGGGGCAGGGGGGGGAATACATGCTGCTGCTGAAAATGATATAAGTAACGAGAGTGGTGCGAGTCAGCTAACACACCACTCATCAGGCAGGGCCACACACACAGCAACATGGCCCAGATATCAGATTCCTGCTGCTAACCACTTATTATCGCACATCTATCAGCACTGGGAGGCCACATGTGAAGCTCATAGAACAACCATATCTATGACAGATTACCCCTGGCCATTTTAGTGACCTGAAGGAGTTCCAGCTAAACCACGGGACACAAAATAACAGCTCCTTCACCAATCACGCATGCTGGTATTTCCAGATGTCACATTGGTTAATCGTCATGATATACCAAACCCTAACCCCACAACAGGAAAACTAGATGGTCTCTCACAGCAACTAAATGTTGTTTCACACCTTCTCCTGCTTCTAAAATGACAATTCTGAATAATATTCCTTTGTATATAAAGAGAGACTTTTTTTGCCCTGTTATTAGCTGTTGTCAGTTCTGTGGATGGGTAAAGCAAATATGCCAGGTGTTGTAGTTGGGTTTCTCTCCTTTATGTGTGTTTTCTTAAGGAACACGGTGCATTCGGTGACTTTTCTCTCCTCCTTTCCTGCATCGCCACCTCACAGTGCAACTGATCACAGACGGATGATTAACAGCTTTGTTTAAAATTCCAATTAATTTTGAGTCAGGTTCTGTCATGTTGGCTCAGCTAATTATTTCATACGTGTGTATGGACAATCATCTGCGTGCAAGTAATCAGGGAAAATGAGCAGTGAATAATGATTTTAAATGCAGCTTATATTAATTGCATTAGTGCATATTAGCTGCAGGGTAATTCACGCAGCTCTGTCAATGGTTTTATAACTTTGTAAAGATAGCCCTTGTGTTTATCACAACTGTGGGAGAAATGTTACCAGCTTTGAAACTAAACATTTTGTACCAACCTTGAATCATGAGATTAGATTAGATTAGACTCTATTGATCCCATACTCACATGGTGCAGCAGTTAAAAAGGACAGATAATGAAATATTTACATTCTGAATTGACACTGTCTTAAGAAAAAAAGAGAAATCATGAAGCTTAAGTGAGCTTTATTCATTTGCTTTTTTTCAGCTAACAAAATCTGAAAGCTTCAGCTGTCATTTCAGCCATGTTGCTTTTGTATATTACTAAAAACTTTAGTCATAGTTATATAGTCATAGTTGCAGCAGCTAAATGCAACTCACTTGGATTTGCCAAATAGGTAAAATCAAGCCGTCTGTTCTTTTGCCCCCCATCGACGTGTCACCACACTGAATGATCCTCACACTTCCTGATGTGACCAACCCATTTTTCCAGGGTTTGGGACAGTAAAAGTACACTGGCCTTTTGAGTACCTTTGACCTGGTGGGGGGCTCGAACCAGCAACCCTCCAACCTACCACCCATATAAAGGGGTCATCAGTGTTGGGCCACACGCACCGTCATCCATAAGTGCAGTGAAGTGACCCTTTTAGGTTTGGAGGATTAAGCAAGAAAAACAGAACTCATAAGAACTGTCATAATTCCACTAATTCAGGCAACACTGGGTGTGGAGAGAATAGATAATAAATAATAAATACATAAAAAGAGTGTAGACAAGATGAATAGGGCGAGGAAAGAGGAAGAGGCATTGCTGTGAGCCGTATAATTGCCACTGCAGGAACAGAGCGGAAGTTTGGGACTTATGTGTGGGTTTGTGTCTAAGTCCTCCTAATCAGGGTGAGACTGTTGTACAAACCTGGAGATCCTCCTGCTACTGAAGGCCTCGACCGCGACGCGATTAAAAGTTAAAGAAAGGAAGGAAAAAAGCAGACCGGAGAAGGAAGGGCTTTATATCACAAGGAGCCAGAGAGATTAAGTAGAGTCTCCAGGTGTAAACACAACCGAGACACAAAAGATAACAAGCTTTCACAACAACAATCTAACTCCATGTAAGGTTTTAAGTTAAAGTCTTGTATCACCAGAAGATAAGAGTGTAGCACAGTTGTATTAAAGAAACATGAAGTGTTCATTCCTGTACTAAGACTCACATTAGAACTGATTCCAGTCGAGTTACCTTGAGTTTAGTACGCTGTGTTACCTTTTATCCTAACATGCGTTTTAAAGCAAATTTAGTTACTTATATATCACACTGATAATAGATATGGAAATATTATTTTCTTTAATACAAACCTAACCAAGCACAACCCATAATTGCTGTGAATATTTGCAAAAAATGTCCAAGTTTCATGTTTTAAAAACACAGTTTATTCCCTTCTTCATATATTACTCTGGAGCAAAAGTCAATCTTTACTTAACCAATACTTTTCCGCAATCATTCTTTATATAAACCAATGGAAAACTTATTTTATCGTGCTAATGTTTGGGCCTTGCTGCCCAGCCTTACTTACCGTGTCTTCATAAAACAACAAAAACCAACAGACAAGTGACATCACCAAAGGTTTTCAGGCTGATACTTGCTGTGATCGTCCCCTTACTTTACCGTGCATCAATACTCCGTAATATCCGACATAACTTGATCAGTACAGTCAAGCTAGATTATGTTTCTTTGTGCTCAAGTGCGGTCCCTGCTGATATAAGATGATCTTCTGCAACTTTTCACGACGTGACCAGCAGTTGTTTTGGTTGCTGTGCTCCTTCCTGCAGAAATAACCATATCTCATCTGAGTTTAACAGCAGCAGAGCTGACATGGAGACATGGCCACATCAGTCTGACACACTTATGGCCACACACATATATAAATATGTATATATACAAACACAGACACACACATGCACCACTACTGTCCGCAGGCATGTGACCCCATTCCTGACTTCACACACTACAAATCTCACGGATGCACAAACACTGTCACGACAAACACAGCGGAGGCTGTCAGAGACATTTACGACTGAATTTACTTAACATCGGCAGTATTTATCACTGGTTAAACAACAGGAGTGACACTCAAATCCTGGAATGCTTTGTGGGTTTTATGTAAGCTGAGAGAGCAAGCACATATACACCCCTTTTACAAATGTAAAAAAATGCGTTCAAAACCAACCCTTGCAGTCTCCGCACCCTCTGCCACCCCCCCCCCACAGATCAGTCCCGCTGCTGCCTTCTGCCTGCTACCACTGACATGCTTCAGCTGTCACTCAGAATTCAAACAACGTTAGTTACACAACTATCCAATCACTGCTGCTCCTTCACTTCCAAACATCCGACTTTGTTCCAGGACTGCGGGCTTTGCTTTAAAGACACCGTTGACAGAACGAGGGACGGATCAGTGTGATGCAGTGCGTCCTTATTAAGCAGATCGACTGGCCACAGTGTGACGGATCCACAGTTCGCTTTCCTTTATTCAGTCACAGCAGGCTGCTGACTTAAGTGTTCTACTGACTCAGCAATATCCAGTGTTGCCTCGCACGCAAGTAAAATAAAGATTCAAATGGGTTCCACTCCGTTTGGTGTACAGACTTTATAGGAACAAACGGGTATGAGATCATCACTCTCAGCAGAAACCATGAGTTTAAATACCAAGAGAGAAAGTTAGGATTTATCCACACACAGAAACAGAACTTTCTCTATATTCCCCCACATAGAAAGTTTGGCGAGTTTGGTGTTGACATACTGTATGACAAACACACACAGAAACAGAACTTTCTCTATAGCCATGTTACCCCCCCTATAGCCATGTTCCCCCCCCCCCCCCCCGAATTGAGCAGTTTGGTTCGCTTCAGTGCAGGACAGATTATTGCGTTTCCACTAAGAATAGTACATAAATAACTGGCTCTAGACGTTCCATTCTTTGGTACCACAGTAAAATAAAGCCGTCTGCTCTTTTTCCCCGTCTACGGTATGGTACGGTACGGTATGGTTAGACCGGCTAACATCACTCCCTGCTGAATGTCCTCAATTATTGTTTGCTTCTGACTGCCCCCCCCCCCACCTGCCTACCAAGTAAGGTTAGTGTTTAGTAAAGTGTTCTCAGTCAAAACCCAAGTCTGACCCATGGCTTTAACTATTCCCAACCGTACCATTCTGTACCAAACCAAACCGAACCATGATGGAAACACAGCAAATGCTATCGCTTTCTTTTTTGGTTCTTAAAAAGTTGCCCATAAACACTTTTGTTTCAAGACATGTCCTAATGTGCATGAAACCCTGTAACGCTCCCACAGAAATACAGCAAAAACCGAAAAGAAGACACGGACCATGCGTAAAAACCCTTGTACACTGTGTACAAAACTCCTCAAATAATGAGAGAATGGCAACAACAACGGGATCCGACATGAACATTTTCCCACAAATGTGTATTGAATTTATACAAATAAATGCAAGGGTGGCATCTCAGAACCCGTTTTCCAAAAGAATAGCATTGTACGAGTTCCCAAAATGCTGGTTCTGTGTGGATAAAAAGTCAATACGATACCAAAGCCCAATCTCCTACATGGTTTCCTTGTCTCTATGAGCCTTTAGACCCAAACACAGATCAACTCTGTAAACCTGTAGTAGTTACTTGCAGTTGTAGTAATTGGTAGAAGGAGGCAAAAGTGTGGCGTGTCACGATGGGTCTTGGAAGAGAGAATGACTTAAAAGGAGAACAGCTTGTCTTGAAAGTGAAAACAGTAGAACAGTGAACAAGATATTTAAGTGGCGGTATACAATGTTTGCTACCTCAAAGGGAAAACTTCAGCAGCCGAGAAATAACAGCCATATTTTAAGGATCTTAACGCTCAAAAATGCCATTGAATGAGACGTTCATCTGCTCTGAGGCGGAATCACCGTTTACCTCGCTGCTGGGGATTATGCGAACCATTTAGTCAGACGGACATTTCAAAGGACTCGTCGGCTGAAGATTGTGATGAGGTTAACTGTTAGTTTTAGGTACTAAAAAGGTATTTAACTGACACAGCCCGATATTAAGCTCCTAAGAGTTTAGGATTTCACCAAATATTCTGACTTAAGGGAGTCGTCATTTCATGGTGTGACAGATGGAAGGAAGCAAAGAAAACAAAAGTGACCACTGAGAAGAGAGTGGTGACGGGTTACTTTTAGAGCGGGCTCCCAAATGCACTTAAAGGGTCTCCAGGGGGAAAACTGTCAATAATCTTTTCAACTACGTCCTTCAGCTGTTTTCAGTCATACACACACTCAGACACACAGACCGGCTTCCTCGTCTAATCTTCAGTTACGTTGGTGAGAACGCAGCAGAGCGAGACTCTCCTGGTTCCTGCATGCTCCGATGAATCTGTAAATGTTTTTTATCATTTGAGCTTTTTATTCACAAAGAAGAAGCGCCACCAAAATTACTGGAAATGAAAAGCAGTTTTGGAGGAAACACCCTTAACAACTAATGTCTTCTTTTTTACGTTTAGGGCTGCACAATATATCGTAAATCTATTGTCATTCCCCGCACATTCAGTCGACAGCGGCAGTGTTTCAGCGCCACGTACAGTGTGTTCAGAGTCATTTTGGGCTGTTGAGTGTGGATGAACACGTTTGTTATAATGTTGCCCTGTTTACATAAAAGTTTTGGAGAATGAAACAGAAAAACATCGTACAGGGAAAGCTCCGTTTCCGTTTAAGCTGGATAACGTCCACTGCTTTTGTCATATGTCAACACCAAAATCTAGAGTTGTTTGTGAACTTTCTATTTTTTTTTGTTAAAAAAACTGGCAGGCACTCTGTCATTTGCCTCTTTTTTAGCCCGACGAGCAATCCTGCTCAGGTGGAAGGACTCTCTTCCTCCCACCCATGCACAATGGATGGAAGACATCATGTCTTGCCTAAAGAGAGAAAGTTAGATATTCAATTATACAGTCAAATAAGAAATTCCAGAAAGTATGGGGTCCCTTCTTAAAAATATTCCAAACTCTGTAAATACTTGGCCCTTGACTCTTGCTCAATTATACTGTTTTACTTATCCATTTATTTTTCCACTCATCCCTGGAGATTGATATAACAGCGATCAATTGTTTGACAGTGATCTGGCAGTGGCATGGGAGGGATTATTTTGTAGAGTTTTTGCTGTTGCTGTGATCTGTGTGTACCCACATGGTGTACTTATTCCTTTCCAACTGACAGCATTGTAAGAACATTTCAATAAAAAGATTTAAATGCAAAAACTGGCAAACTGTCATGCAAAAAAAAAATAAATTCTTCATTGTAAAATTTAAATTTTTAATGGTTTCTTTGTTATTTGGAGCAAAGAACCCCAAAATATTAATATTTAAGAAGCTGAAAAATCAGAAACCTTGTTGTCATTATAAAAAATATGAAACTATTTGCCAGTTAATGCTGCACATTGGTGAAAACCAGCAGCAAGTTGGCATTTACACGGAACCAGCCACCTGAATGTCAATTAATAATTGAAAACCCTTTGTTACATATGGCCAAAAATTGATCCACAAGAGTAAACAGTTGTTTGGTGCATTTGCACGATAAGGAAAAAGCAAAGGGAACTTCCCGACTTCCTCCTCCAGCCTCAACTACGCTCTCTTATCGTAAATTAACTGGCCTCTCTCTTCCTCTGACAGTGTGTGTAACTGCAAGTGCCAAGCGTGACCAATTCCCATTCACACTCCATACAACAAGCCTATACGGGAGCTAATTAAAGGGGGGGGGGGGAAGCAAACCAGAGGGAAGACTGAGCACGTGTGCATATGTGGCACTTAAGTGGGATTACAGAGACTGCTGCATTAGTGACACAGCATTTCATGGTCTATTTAGCTGCTAACTGGGTTTCCCTGCACTGTATTTAAACACAGCGCTTACACTGAACACCAACAAACGTGAATGCACATCCTGCGTGACCACTACCTGCCCTAACACCAAACACACGCACACACGAGCAGAGATATTTAAAAACACACACATCCTGAAACTGAAGCCAGAGATCCTTCCTAAATCCAGGCTTTATGGGAGGAAGTGAAGTCGTTCCACCGACGTTAGAGAATACAAAGGTGGAAGAACAGTTGGCGCAAGGCGGCGTGTCCAACTTCCTGCTGAGAGAGAGGAAATAAACACTTCCATATGCAGTCTCTGCCAGAAACAATCAGGCCTACAAATGCAGAGTCTGGACTTAATGCAGTGACAGTGTTGTAAATCTGAGCAGGAACGGGTCCCAGTAAGAAAATTCACGCCGCATCGCCATGCGAAACGGATGGAAGATTTTCACCTTCTGTTTAATTTACAGCCGGCGAAACCTCATTCATCACATCAGCAGTTAAATATAATGTGGAGAGGACGAAAATCAACTCCACAGAAGCTGAACCACTCAGGCGACGGTTGTTTTTACATTAAGGGAATTCAATTTATAGTGTTTTTCTTTGCGTGTGATAGAGAGATGCGCACAAACACACGCACAAACAGATGCACGTCAATATTTTCCTCACGCCCCTACAATATAGATTTTTCTCTGTCGACACTTAGAAATCGGGTGACCTGATCGGCTGACATAGTGTACGAAGCTGATTTTCTTGGGCTGTCATGTTTCACCAGTTCTCTTTTTCCCCCCTTACATCCCATAAAACATAACTGCAGAAATAATAACAAATGCAGCGTGGAATTCCTTCGACGCACAGACACAACATACGGCGCTTTCTTGAACTGGTTTATTGGAGTTAAATAAACCACCATGACAATGAACACAGCAGAAGTAAGAATTTATTTGTGACAAGGGAAGAGGCTGGAGAGAGAATATCAGTCTTTAACAAACGTGTGCTGAGCACAGGCGTCTCTCCAGACAAGGTGCTGCGGGTCTCGCTCATGTGAGAGCCATGCAGACACAACTTCCCCTCACTCACAGATTTCAAAATAAAGTAAATCAAGGAATGGGTTCCAAGAAATTATAAGACAAAATTAACATTGAGGTGGAAATCACGATATATGGTCCACGATACCAATAATATCAAGATATAATAATTCTGTGATAATATATTGCATTCATTTGAGCCACCGTGAGGAGACAAGGATTAGTGACGCAAGGCGAGTGAAAGTGGCAGTGGCAGTTTACTTTAGAGCGAATTAATGTTAATTAAAATATCAATATTTGCCCTGGTGTATTGTGATTACTGTATTGCACAAAGTAGTATGACAACATATGATCAAATCGACAACTTCACATATATAACATGCCCCTCAGTTACCATGTTATATAAGTGAAAACAACACGTGCTTTTAATTGATTATATGCTAAACCTGTATGTCAGGATTGGTCATGTTCAGGTTCACAACATAAAATGCATCCTGAGGTCCAGTCCAGACAAGAAGTACGTTGAAATACACACTGATACAGCAGCACAGTTGTGAGAAGCAAAATCCAACACAAAATTAATAAGAATGGAAATTTAAAGTAAAAAAATTCAGAATATAAAATGGTAAAATATAATGGGAGAAGCTAACGAGATGCATTCAAAGACCCTGGTAAACTTCATCACTTCAATAGTTTGTTGAACCTAAAAGAGCAGCTTCAAGATGCATTCAAGAAACCTCGTAAAAGTCCACAAACTGAATGCTTGCTGCTGCCACTGCCACCTTGTGGTAATGAATGTACCACAAATTAGGTCATCACTGGAGTAGAAGAAAAGCGTTTTTATAAACGCAATCATTGATTAAACATTTGTTTTTGTGTCTTTTTATATTTTATAAATTGCCTCAGCTACTGACGAACAAGTTATCATCAAATACTTTATGTAATAGTGCTTATTTAATTACATAATACAGTCATGTTCCCAGAGGCTCTGAGAAATCAATCCACAGTGACATGGGCTCGGACGAAGGGTGTTGTGTGTTTCACTGATACCGAAAGCAAACAGTGCAATCTGTGCAGTAGCGCTGTTTCCAGCCTCTTATCAGCTCCATCTACAAGTGTCGCTCTGCCAACACGACTGAATAAAACGCCAAAGGTCTCCACCCGAAACTTTTCAACGGGTCTCCTGAAAGGTGTCAACAGTGGCTCCTGTCCTCACATCTCACTTTATTACAGAGGGGGGGGGGGAAATGGCACAAGCGATGTGTTAAAAAAGAAATAAAAATTAGGTCACTTTAGATTTTCACAGACGGCCCTTGTTGCCAAGCATACTTTCCCAATTAAGGCTGATCAGGGAAGGAAATTCCCAGACAGTATGAATTATTAAAAGCCTGAAATGGAATCTGATCGTGTGACGGTACACGGCTGACGACCGACATCCCCAGACGGATCCATTAAAAAAAATAAAAAAGACGGCGACTCTGGGGAACATGGGACTTCTGATTGGATGAAAGTGGGAGTTTCCTGTTATTGTTTAAAGTCATTACAAACGACAGGCAGAGTGAGACAGAGAGTCAAGCTCTGCACGACGATGTTGGTACATGATTTCTTTGTTTGCGCTAAATAGGATGACAAGCAATTTCCTGTTTCTATGCCACACAATAGGATTCCAGAAGGTCTCTGAATCAAACACTCAAGTACAGGCAAAATAAAGATGTGCATCACTTGACACCAAAATTTGTTTACTGCCTTTTACCCCCACTGTAGCAAGAAACATAAAACAGAACACCCACTACTAGATTGTGACCACACTATGAAACAACTAAAAAAATAAATTGAAATTTAAAATAATCAGCAGGAAGCATTTAAAAAAACATTTTTATGTCATAATTTAAATTCAAAAACACTGCTTTCATTCCTTTAAAGACCCTTAAACTAGACAAATTCCATATATTATTATTTCAATGATTACAAAACAGATTGCGGCCATTTAACAAAATCTACCCCACCTTTAGTCTCCAATATTTTAGGAATATGTTCACTGCATTATCTTTTTAATCTGAAGTTTGTAAACCGTTCGCTCTCCCACACCAAACTCCATTGCGAAAATCTGCATTTTTAGCTCACAGGGACACAAGAGCAGCTGGTCGACCGCTGCCTGGTTTGGTTAAGTTTTTGTCAGTTAGTTAAAAGTGAACAAAGGATTTCATATACTGAAGTCACAAAATATCTGGACTTACTAAGTGATGGTAAACAGCAGTGGATCAACAGATCCTGAGTGCTGTGACGTAAAATCACTAGTTTTCTCTATGGACTTTGGCGCAGGACGGTAAGAGGGTTTAACAGAGAGACACAAACTTCAGTTTTCAGTCAAAAAAAATAAGTCAGGCTAACAGTGTGATAAAAAGGTGAATACATAAAGCTGGTGTGGATTTTATCAGGTGAGGATTTTGCTTTGTGGCTAATATCGGATTGTCCTCATGTCCCACTTGGCAAAAATGTTTCCAGTGAGTGCAACTGCCATGTCTCATGCAGGTTCCTGGCAAGGACAACTCACTGAGATAAAAAAAAAAAAAAAAATCTGCATTAAATGTGTTAGTAGCTCATGCAACTACACTTTAAAGAAACCCAAACTATCCACATATGCCACTAAGCAAAAGGCAAATAAAACATGCACAAAATTTCATATGCAGATTAAGACTGAACAGCTTTCAGTTGCAAGCATTCAGATATTAACCAAGAACAAGAACTCTTTAAGGCTGAGTCAATGAGGCTGCAGACGTTTCGCAGGTTCTAAATATGTAAAGATGTCCTTGAAGAGTGAGGCTGCTGCTCTTTTGAGCGTCTCCACAAGAAGTGAACGCGGTCCAGGCGGACCGCTGCGAGCTTCCCTGCAGCACTCGGCTTTATCGCGCTGGGAGCCTGTCAGAGTGGCTCAGCATCAAACTGCTGAAGCCCCTCTGAGTCGAGATGACCGTGAACGAGGTTCTGTCGTCTGGTGCCCGTCGTTTCTGCTCCTGTTAGGTGCTAAACACTCGAGACGCCAGTCACTCATCAACAGATGTGTCCTGTAAAAGTCTACATGTATAGGGAAAGATATTTTATTACCTCTGCCAAGGAGGTGGTGTTTCGATTATAAGCAGAAAAAAATGCCCAAAACTTAAATTGTAAGACCTTAGTGGTGATTTTGGACGTGGATTCAAGATATTTTTAAAACAGTTTTCAACCTTGTGAGACATGGACCGACACTGTGGTAAATTGAGCTTCCAGTAAACTTTGTCAAAGTTTTTGTTTTGTTTTGTTTTTTTCAAATGATGTGTATTTTGGGAAAGGCAAAAGAACAAAAAGAAAAGCTGAATAAACAATGAGTGTGAGTCTGTATTGTTTCCATCTCCCTGGACCCAAATGGCAGCTTTTTTCTCAAGGAGGAAATGTACAAGCCAAATCCCATTCAAAAACCTGCCAATTTAATGTAGCTGTGCACACACACACACATAAATACACACTCAGTAAATGCACCTGTATTTAGTCTGGAAAGACTTATTTCTACCTCCAGATTTCTTTCCTGGAAGAAATTAGAGTATAAATGTTTGTATTTTTGATAAAACACTTAATATTAATTGTACAATGCATGTATATTTGCCAGTAATATGATTAAAAGCCTTTCCCATCTGTTCAACTCATTAGTGAGCATCCAGTAAATCATGCTTTTCATGAGGTAGAGGTGTACAAGACAAATCCCATTCAAAAATATTTAATATGGCACACATGCGCGCGCACACACACACACACACACACACACACACACACACACACACACACACACAGGTACTCGGTGGGCAACTTCCCTGAACTCAAGTGACCACTCTGAGTCAATAAAACCTGTTTTCACATCAGACAAAACCAGTCTCAACCAACTTTCAACCCACTGAAGTCCTCACTGAAGGAAAAAGACTGAACTTTTGAAAGAAAGCATTCAAATATAACACACCTGTACAGTTGAGGGGGGAAAAAAACCTGTGTATTTAGGGTTAATTGTACAATTAATATGTGCCACACTA
Source organism: Brachirus orientalis (assembly GCA_016785285.1). NCBI lineage: Eukaryota > Metazoa > Chordata > Actinopteri > Pleuronectiformes > Soleidae > Brachirus > Brachirus orientalis. The sequence continues at coordinate 940,751 of JAFBJR010000341.1, forward strand.
ATAAAGTCTTCCCATCTTTGCAACTTTACACAAAGTTTGTGGCATTTTCTAGAGAGAGGAAAAACACAAGCCAAATCCCATTCAAAAATCTGCCATGTGGAAATGCACATGAGCACAGGTAATCCATGACATAACCTGCTGGAACTTTGGCGACAGCTCTAAAAAGGTTAATAAACTTTTATCTTTCCTTTTCATTAAGATGGGCCCATTCATTTTGTCTCAGTAAAAACATGGACGCCAAATCCCATTCAAAAATTTGTGAATTTCATACGGCTATACAGTAGGCACACACATTTGTTCTCTATAGAAACAATTAAGGTTAATTGCACAATTTGTATGTACCTAAGTGATAAGTAAAAGTTTTTCCTCAGTTGAGGCTGAAGGCTTGGCACAAAGTCAACTAACTGATGGAACTTTAAAGCAAAATGGCCCCAACCTGAGGCATTTTCTGTCAGGAGAAAGTACAAGCCAAATCCCATTTAAAAATCAGTCAATTTAACATTTACACCTTCAGAATTTTTAAAAGTTAGTATATTTGCTACACAGATTACACTAATTGCACAAGTTATACATGCCAGATTAATAAGTGTCTTCCTTTAATATGATTAAAGACTCATATGGTCACAACTTTTGGCATTGTATCTAAAAGGGAAATGTACCTGCCAAATCCCATTCAGAAATCTGTCAATTTAACATGGCCATGCACACCTGCTAAAAGGACATTTAAAAAATTTGATTTTTTACTGTATGGTTGAGTTTAATTGTATCATTTTTGCGTCACAAATTGATGGTAAAAAAAATTCTCATTCAAGGTTAAAGGCTTGACACAAAGTTAATCTATGGAACTTAAAGTAAAATGGCCCCAACTTGGGGCATTCTCTGTAGGGAGAAAGTATAAGCCAAATTCCATTCAAAAATCTGTCAATTTAACACGGTCATGCACACCTGCTAAAAAGACATTTAAAAAGTTGTGATTCTGGACTGTGACAGTCTTTACAATAAGATGGCCCTAACACGTGCCATTTTATCTTGGCAGTCAAGTACAAGCCAAAACCCATTCAGAAATACGTCAATTATAAGTGGCCGTGCATACCTGCTTTAAAAAGTTTGTATTTCGCTGTACAGTTGAGGTTAACTGCACAATATTTGCGCGCCGAATTGATAAGCGTTACATTCTGTTATGATAAAAGTGTCAGAACGAGGTCTCCCAGTGTCCTAAACTTCTCTATAAGGCCGGAAACATTAAACGGGCGAAAGTTTAAAGGGAGTTCTGCGCTTTGACTCACCTGGCCTGACCGTTTTCAACCTGACGGGACCTTTGCAGTTGTTGATCACCGTGTGAACGTCGTACAGCGGTAATCCAGACATGGGGAGGTTCTCCACCTCCAGCAGCAGCTCGCCCTCACTTAAGCTCCCGCTGCTGTACAGCACCGACGCCTCGTCCACGGCACCGATGTAGGCGAACTCTCCATTCTCCGCGCCGCCGCTCAGCGGCACATTGGCGTCACCGCGGGCGTCTTTAACCACGGAGCACTCGTTCACCCTGGAGGTCCAGTGGCTCTTCTTCAGTGCGGGTTTGGACATGGTGAGCAGCTCCGTCGCCTCCTCCACCACCACCGCCGCCGGGGTGAGGAGCAGTCACAGCAGGGGAACCTCACGGAATTGAGTCGAGTTGTATCCAAATGAAGCGAAACAAACTTTCTTCCTCCTCCACAGAAACTAGGGGCGCGCGCGCGTGTGTGTGTGTGTGTCTCACTGTACCCGTCCCGCCGCGCTCCCCGGGGCGACAAATCAAGCCATTCCAGTTCGCGCTGAACCCACTCTCTCAATATTTTTCTTAATTAATCCTCTTTCGTCGGCGTCACCTCGCGTCTGCCGCGGCCACACTCCACCCCACGTCCCGTCCACGCGCGTTTTAAATCCTCTCTTTGGACAGGAACTTGCAGAGCTCGTGCCTCTGTGGCCGCTCACTTCGCCGACAGTTGTCGCCGGTGTGTCCGGTGTGTCTTCTTCTTCTTCTTCTTCTCCGCCCAGGTGCGACGACGACGCTCCTCCCGTGCGCCCGCGTGCGTGCGTAAGCGCGTGTGTGTGTGTGTGTATGTGCGTGGATTCACTCTGTCGCGGCCGGAGCGCTGCAACTGTGTTGCCATCCGTGACGCGTTCAGGAACCATCGGGAATTATGGAGCTCCGGTTGGAGGGGCAAAAATTGCCCATCACCAAAGTTGTTTGCAGTGCAGATTATTGTAGCATATGATATTATGATACATATAGCTTCCAATATAGCACAATAAAACAAAAATATCATATCCAATATTACACAAAATTACCGGAAAGGTGTAGGTTGAAGCTCGGCCATCTCACTTTTTAGCAAATATCAATACTTAAGTAACTTATGTAGATCCAGACATATATTTTTACTCCTTATATCAGTTCGTACACATAAACGACCCTTTTAGCTCATATCTCTTATCATGTTTTACATATAAACATGTAAAAGAACTCAATGACTATATAACTGAGTAAATAAATGAATGATTAAGAAGATGATGACACATTTCAAATCAAGTTATATGTTCATTTACAATCAAAAGGTCTTAAAATAATCAGTTAAATTCTTATTTTTCCTTCTATGGGGTTTTAACAGCAGCTCGGAAACATGATGTTACATTATTGCCATGTCGGTTCAGTTCCATTAAATGTAAATAAATAAATAAAAGCCAATGATATAGTTACCAGCAATGTGCACCAATATAGTTATGCTTATCAGAGGGTATATGAAAGTATGAAAATGTATGTACTGTTAAATAATGTAAGATAATTACTTGTACAGTTTATACTATATTTGTTTTATACTTTACTATTTATACTGTGTTATTTATATATTTGTACTCTACTATCTTTATACTACATTTATACTGTATCATACACTATATTCTACTGTACTCACTCTATATTATACTGTATTTATACTTACTTGTATTCCATTTTTTCAACTCTATTATGCATTATTTATTAACAAGGCAGTACTTATACCTCATACATTGTATATAATGCACATGGCCCCTTCCTTTTCTTTTCTTTTTTCATTTCTTTTTGGTTTTTTTTCCCTTTTTTTGGTTTAGTTTTTGCACAAGTACTATTGTACGTTGTCTGTCTACCTATTTGTTTGCTACTGTCACATGTGAATTTCCATGATGTGGGATGAATAAAGTCTATCTTATCTTATCTTATCTTATAAACATCTAAAATGTATGAAAATATAACCAAAAATTTTTTACAAAAAAAAATGCAGAGTTTCAAAAAAACTGGAAAAAAACACTAGATCTAAATATAATTCACATTTGCACAGCATTTTGTTCCACATGTGCTGTTTCCACGACTGATATTCCGAGTATCAATTAAAGTCGTGAACAGGGACGCTTTTACATTCGGAGCTGGAAAGTCAGAGCTCAAAAAAGGAGCACGTGAAGGCAACACTGTCGCCGTTTGCACATGCGCAACCCCGAGAGCAGAAAGCGCCAATTATTCCCTCAAATAGTAGTTGGACTATTTTACAAAACTGTAGATTTCTATGGCTTTTATTGAACATTTTAGTGAAGTAAAACACTAAAATGTAAATGAAGGTTACATTTTACACAGCGTCCCAACCTGTGCTATTGGAATTACATTAGAAGTTTGTCATTTATTACTGTCGTTGATATTTAAAGAGACTTTTTTTAGTCTGACTTTGAGCTGAAGGTGATGATGATAAAGGTGGTAGTTTCTTAGTGGCCTACAGTCAGTGTGGGGTTACACCTGCCTGTTACAGGTTTCCTGCATTTCAGGTTAGACTTGAATCTCTCCATGTTTTTATGTGTGTGTGTGTGTGTGTGTACCTGGTATTCCTTGTGTTGTGGGGACCTAAATCTGTCTCCACAGTCACATTATGGGGACTTGTCTTCCTTATGGGGACAAAAATCAAGTCCCCATAATGTAAATGATTCCATTTTAAGGTGAAGACATGTTTTAAAGTTAGACTGAGGTTAGGGTTAGGGCACTAGTAATTATGGTTAAGGTTAGAGTAAGTCTCCAGGAAATGAATGGAAGTCAATCTAATGTCCTCTGAAGTCATGGAAACCAGGGTGTGTGTGTGTTTGTGAGAGTGAAAAATCAACAGAAATTGACATGTCGCAAGCATCCCATTGTCTTATTATGTGATTAAAAGAAGCCGTAGAAAGCACGCGGACTTGTCAGTTTGAGTTTCAAATTCAGAATTGATTCCAAAAGTCAGAATTTACAAGTTCCTTGTCGGAAGTTTCAAACAGAGCGCCCCCTCCAGTCGGATTTCCAAGTCAGATTAACCTCACAAACCTACAGTAAATGAACCCTCACTAAAAACATGGCTTCTAACCTCTTCACCAAACTCACCAAATCAAATCAACACCTGCTTAATTCTATGAAATATGAGCCTTTCCCGACTATAAACTTGTTTGTAAACCAGTCACTCCTCACACTAAAGTCCATAGAGAAATTGAACGTTTTTAGCTCATGGACACGCAGACGCTGCTGCTCAGCTGCTCCCTGGTTTGGTAAGTTTGTGTCACTTCGGTAAATTCAAGCAAAGGATTTCAAACACAGAACTTACAAAAATAACACAATTGACCCTCGTGGTGACGGCAACAGTGGATCAACGACTCTTGTGTGCCGTGATGTAAAATCACTGATTTTGTCAATAGACTTTGGTGTGGGAGAGTGAGCAGTTTATAAAGCGACCTAAATGTTGGTTTCCAGTCAGAAATAGGCTGTTTGACAGCTAGAAAAAGCACCTAAACATATTCTTAAGGTAACATAGACTAAAGCAAGTGGAGAATTTATTAAGTCAGCCTTTTATTAGGTGGTTAAAATTTTTATTTCTTTGCCTTTGGGCGACTGGATTTGACATCAGTGCTGACTTTCCCTTTGTCACGTCCTAAATTTTTGGAATTACTCTTTTTTTTTTTTCCCCACCAAAACTATTGCAGAAATACACAATACCTTCAAAATAAAAGCATTTCTGTGTGTGAAAATATTTTTGTCTAAGCAACCAGTGTTTGAGTCACAACCCTCTGTTTGAGAAACTGTGCTGTAAAGCACGTTTAAATTCAAACGATCCATGAAAGACACGCGCCAAATACATGACCGAAAGGTCAATAATGATAATACTGAAGAAATATACACATCTTGTTCAGATAAGCCAGGGTTTACACCTGGAGGACAACACATGAGCTTTTCCCCAAACTATAAATAACAGTGAAAGTACACTTGCTCCCATGGGATATTGGAAAAAATTTAAAAAATAAACGTTGGCCTGGACGTAACCAGAAATACAGTAGTTCTGAGCTTTTACGCAGAATATTCCAAAGCTTTCCTTATCTATCTCCCGCTGTTATCCGCCGCTCACACAGGAAATGCTTGGTTAATATTGATTCGCCTCAGTTCTTCATCCAGGACCGGCCATGAGCAACAAACGCTGATGTAGAAAAGTGCATGCACAAGACAAAGGCACGAAAAATCATGAATATTCATTCATTCATTCATTCATCTGCAGTGAACAGCGGCAACACCGCGCTGCTGCCTGTCCTATAAAATATACATGAACAGGAGAACGGCTATTAAGTGGAACAAGAAACTAAATGGCTCCATTCCCAGTGGGAATTCTGTTAAAGGTGGGAACGTCTTAGTGATGAGGATGATTGACTTACCGGTCACACACACACATGCTTCCATGGCGCTGCTGTTTTTTAGTTGTTGCTTTGTGCACATTTTATTTATTTCAAACGTACATATTTGGTGCATTTATGCAGTGACCCTAAAAACAGCATCATATAATATAACAGCCCTACTAGAATTAAGCCAAATATTCTTAAATTGATTTAAACTTTCCTGTTTCCTGTTCCTGTCTAGAATTGTTAAAAACTAGTTTGTAATGTTTGTTAAAATGCGTAAAAGGGGCCAAAAAAATAAAAATAAATAAACAAATTCTACTTATCACAAGCAAAAGAACTGTTACAATTCATGTGAGCAATGTTTATTTAAAATGAATCCTGATTTTCTGGACGGGTTAATATACAGTTGCCTCATCGCTCATACACATGTATGTCTTTAGTGATCATTTAAAACTAAACACCGTTTCTGGATGCTTTACTCATCCATACATATCTCACGTGATTATAGATAGTCATGTTGTATACAATAATTATAGTTCTATAGCCTGTTATAATCTGTCATATACTCATATACTTACATTTATAGTCTATTTATAGCCCCTCATATTTATAACCATGTGCATAACCTGTTCATAGCCTGTACATTCGCTACAGTTATGGTCTGTACACACTTATAGTTAGCATATAGCACATTCATAACAATATTCATGTTTATATCTCCTTCGTACAGTGTACATTTGTAATATATTTGCTAAAGCACTTCTGGATGGATGCAAACTGCATTTCGTTGCTCTTTACTTGTGACATGTGCAGTGACAATAAAGTTCTATTCTATTCTATTCTATTCTATTCTATTCTATTCTAAAGATCATAGCTGGTAACTACCCACATTTTTATTGTATTTATTTGTTTATTTTTAATGATAATCAACACAAAACCCTGATCCTATTAGTAACAAAGTAGTAGCCTAGGTATAAATGAAAAGGAAAGTAGGTTTT
>JAFBJR010000341.1:947578-1006862 GCA_016785285.1 Brachirus orientalis
AGTGTGAGCTACATTTCCACTTGAACAATAACACAACCATGGCTCTTTAAAACCTGGAATGGAACCCTAATGTTATTGGTCAAACCTGTGTTTCTCCTACTATTTCATGCCAACAAATAGCTGCTGTGAAAAAGGTCTATTATACCTGGTTTACTCCAGACATGTTGGAGCATTACATACACATGTTGCACAAGTTCAACTCACTGACAGGTTGATCATATAGTAGAAGACTGACTTTTAGTCACATCTTTTCAATCTGAACGCCAACGATCACAAAAGTGATATAAAAACAACAAAGCTGCTGGTGGCCTAAGACTTATGCACAGTACTGTATATATATATATATATTCTCACAAATATAATCCTGTTGGTCTGATATTTAAATCAGTGACAACATGATTCCTTCTCCAAACTTTTCACCACCTCTAAGGCTGATTAGAAGAAACGATGGTGAAGAAGGGAGGAAGTTTTGTTTGTTTATGTGTGTGTGTGTGTGTGTGTGTGTGAGAAAGAGAGATGTGCCAGCTTCCTGTCACGCTCCGTCACCCCGACCAGATCGACAGAGGCAAACAAACTGCCACCGGCCCAAACTTTTTGATTCCTGCTCATCCATCAGTCCGTGTGCGTGTCGACGTCTCCTTGTCTTCCCCGGCGTTTTTCTGCCTCTCTGTATTTCACCGTCATGTTCCCTCTGTTTGCAAATCGCTCTCTTGCACACATTAATATGTGCAGACGTCTGTGAGGAAACGGTGAAGACAAACCAACACTCTGGCTCTCAAACAGGAGTCTGTGGTGGAATCATCCTTTGAAAAGCTTTATCTTTACAACCCCAAATCCAAAGAAAGGTTGGGACGCGGTGTAAAATGTAAATTAAAGCCAGAATGCGATGATTTGCACATCTCATGAAGCCATATTTTATTCACAGTGGAATATAAGCAACGTATCAGATGCTGAAACTGAGACATTTTGAATTTGATGGCAGAGCAAAACAAATAAGTTGGAACAGAAGCAGCAAAAGGCTGGAAAAAGTAAATGGGACAAATCACACACACATATACAGTATATATACAGTATGTATATATGTATATATATACACATATATACAGTATATATACAGTATGTATATATGTATATATGTATATATGTATATATATACATATATACATACTGTATATATGTATATATATATGTATATATGTATATATACATATACATAATGTATATGAAATTTATATATACAGTATATATAAATTTCAAGTAGAATTTTCCCTACAGTGATTAACACAGTTAAAAATATATATGTATATAAAAAACAAACAGGCTAATTCAGTTTACAGTTGATTTTTGCAGAATTTAAATAAGCGGTTATTAATTTAACAACCGTCTTTTGGAAGCGGTTTGTTTACCATTTCAAAAATGATTGGGTCGTGATCGTTTGCCAGTTAGCAGAGCTGAACATTACCTATGACGTTTGAAGTCATAGGTAATGTTCAATATAAAAACAGAGTTTCTATGGTTTTAAACCGTTTTCCTGAAGACTGAAAGTAAAGGTTGCTGACTCTGAATAGTTTACATGTATTTCTTTCTAATCCAATAATCCAATAATCTGTTGTCCATAAGGAAAAACACGAGAGAGTTATCAAACCACAAAAGCCCAAACGTTGGACACTAAATTGCATGTAGTCGTTATTACAGGTTATATAGGTTATATAACACAATCGGTGTGCAGGATATTAAACTCAGCCGCTCATAACATGTAACACACGCGTGCTCTGATGCGATGATGTCATGTGGACGACACGGAGGAGAGATTTGTTTACCACGAACTATGATGAGCCTCCATTTCAATGACAGAGTGAATCTCAGTTGTGACGGCCGACTTTGGTTTCACGCTGACAGAGCCGCCCGACGTGATTGGCCTGGTTGCCAGGCAACCATTCAACGCTTCTCATTTTAGTTTAGTCGTGTGATGATGTGAGGGCCTGTTGGGCTGTTAGCTTTAATGGTCCCAGCCTCTTTATTAGGTACACCTGTGCAACCGCACGCTTGTGCAAGTATCTATTCAGCCAATCACATTTAGTCACATAGATGTGGTCTAGACCAGCCGATGAAGTTCAAACTGAGCATTTAAGTGGCTCTGTGACATGGTACGCTCCGGCTGATTTGCACCCCTCCCCTTGGGTCAGAGTGGGAAATGTTTACAGCAAACGTTTGCTTTCCTTTGCAATATTTTTTGTCCCCTTGCAAAATTTAGTGTATCCTCACAATAACTTTTGATTTCCTTTGCCATACGCTTGAGTTCCCTCACAATACTTAGTATGTATTCCTTTGCAATAACTTTTGCATTACCTTGCAGTAACTTTCAAACACAAAATGCAATAGTTTGTCCATTTGGGCTGCTGTAGAAATGTCAAAGCAAATGGCGGCCTTCATTAAGCAAGGCCCATGCCTAAAGTAAATGCAAAATTATTGCCCTTTGGTGAAAGAAAGAAAGAAAGAAAGAAAGAAAGAAAGAAAGAAAGAAAGAAAGAAAGAAAGAAAGAAAGATTTGATTTTAAATGTTCAATTTATTTCCCATTCAGTGATTCAGTTTGACCTCTGCATTATACCCATCATTTTTTTTACACATGCCTTGCTCTGTCATTGACCTGTCCCAGGATTTGAATCGGCAACCCTCTGGTTACAAGCCCAATTCCTTTCCTCTTACCCATGGGCTGCCCATTGAAACAAGTAAACACACAGTGATAAAAGAAACCCACCCCACATGCAAACTTCTACACAACCAGAAAGAAAGAAAAGAACGAAAGAATGAATCGATGGCCGTTCCACTTTAAATGAACCCCACATTATGGCTGTGGAAACACTGAGGACTGTATAATGTGACGTGGTTGGACACCTGACCTTTAACACGTCCATCCGTCTGAGAGGAAACTTCTTTCCTCTGCAGATAAATTCAAAGCTTCAAACCCTGACTTTAAAAACTTTCCCTCTGACATTTCACATCTCCATCTTTTTATGCCTCTGCTCTCTTTGCAGACTTTTTCCATGTTAATATAAATATTTCACTGAGCTCCATATTTCCCTTTAACTCTTAGGAATTCTTAATGGGTTAAGAAAGACGCAAAAAAAAACAAAAAGTTATGCCCTGAAAAAAAAGTTTTCAGGGCATATGATCAGAATGAGATCTGACCGTTGTTCATTAAAAACATTTATTTTATTAACATAAACCACACGAGGTGTATCATCTCTTTTTTTTTTAACTAATAAGTTAACTAATAATATTTTTTAACTAATAATAATAATACAAAAACAACTTACAACCTTAGACCAGATAAAGTAAAGAAATAATGTAGTAAAGAAAAGCAGCCATTAAAAGAGGAAGCAGATAGAGAACACACTGTTACTGCAAACGTAGGCAATTTCTTTTAAGATGGGAAAACAAAATATTTTTAAACGACACAATGTGCATTTCTTCAGAAAATTATCACACAAACGATCTGCTGTGTGATCTGCCCTCTCTGATAATTTAATATAATAATAATAATAATAACTAATCACAATCTAATAACTGAAAAATTGAATCTGAAAATGTTTAAATACTAACAATAATGTCAAACATTTTGGTGTTTGAATTAATAAAACTGGCAGAAATATTTAGGAGAGTACAATTGTTGGAAATGTTGACTCAGCATTCGCAACTAAAGAACCAACGGCTAGTGACATTATAACAACAAACAAACAAACAAACAAGAAAACAACAATTGAAAATGCAGACTTGGCACTTGTCAACTCACAAACCGGACAAAATAAGCACAAAGAACATTGTAAAAGGTTTTGCACGGAACTTTTTAATGAGTAAATGATGTGACAATTAGGAAAATTAAAGTAACTGCATTTAACGAGATAATGACACCACTGAAAGTGTTTCTACACACATACAGGCCACACGTGACCTCACGCGACCTGTGGCGGGACATTATGACGCGCGGACCCGCAGGAACCTCTCATTTCCGTTGCCCTGTCACCCGAGTCACGGCGATTTCTCCGAGCTCATCTCTCAAAGCGCCGCTGTGTAAACGAGGAGGGTCGTTTCTCTGCTTTAGACGTCACTTTAATCTACTCTCCCATCTCTGCCCTGATAGCGGCTCATTCATCAGAACGTCCGCCGAGCGGGAGAGGAGTCGTCGCATTGGCAGATTGAAACGGAGAGAGAGAGAGAGAAAAACACACCGCTGCAAAGCTCAGTGTTTTTGCACTGCTACATTAAGAATGACAAAAAAAAGGCCATAACATTGTACGACTGAGCTGCACCGTTTCATAACAGGAACTAAATGAGGGACACGGTGTAGTGAGGACTCTTTATCATAAGCTCTGCTGCACAAAAATGGGCCCCAAAGCGAACATTACTCAGTCTTTAAATCAGATTCAGGAGTCTGCGTCCACGGGGCCGGGACAGCAATGAGACACTGAGTGAATTGTTCATATTATTCAGCACATTTACTCCTAACTGCCTAAATTCACGTCAGCACATTCCCGGCGCTGGCTGTGATCCCGGCTAATAAAGCGTCAGCTGGATGTGGATGCTGCAAACGTCTGGACCCAACAACACTTTTCTCTGGGCCTTACGCTGCCTTCCGTTCACATCGGAACTCAGAAGTCGGAGCCGGGAATGACTTCTGCGCGACCCAGAGAGAGGCTGCAATAAAAAACACGGACGCAAACGTATCCCGGGCTAGCCATCGTTCGCACAACCAGTCAATAACAAGCTCAACATGGTGTTTGGTGAGATGGTCACGGCCATCTCAGAACCCTAACTCAAAGAATCTGTTTCCGAGTTGGAAATCCATGTCCAAATCCAATGCCATGTTTCCACTGGGTGGAATGGTTTGGTTTGGTTTGGTACAGTTTGGTACCTTTTTTGTGTGTGTACCAAAATAACCAGCCCCTTGGAGTACCAGAGTAAAATGGAAGTTTTGGTTCGTTGTCACTACCCACCTACAAAGTAAAGCCCATGGCTGAGAGGAAAGGAGCTGTGATGATATTAATCTATGTCAGTGTTTTTACAACCTTTTTCGAGCCAAGGCACATTTCTTTCATTGAAAAAAATCCCGCGGCACACCACCAGCTGGAAATGTGAAAAAAGCTTATATTAACAATATAAGTGGTATATTGTTAATATAAGCTTTTTTTATATTATATTATAACGAACAAAATACTCCACTTTCGTATTGAAGTGAAGGGGAGATGACGTTTAAGCTTACTTGGGATCATAGCACTGTCGGAGAGCTTTTCCCCACATACCAAGCACAATGGAGTCGGTGCCGTTGCATCTCCGGTAAAAGTAAATCCAAACGAAAGATAGCTTTCGTTGTATTGCCTCGCGCCAGAAACTTTGCTCGACGTCACCGTCTTTGCTTTCTTGATCTATGTGTGATTAATATATTGTCCGGTCAAGAGATGAAAAATATTTACAGAGTTTATTTACAAAAAGGAGAACAAAAGATCAAGCCAAGGGGGATAACTAAGGGCGAGGAGACACGAGCCGGCTTGCCCGAGTCCTCCGGAGGGAAAACTAGAAAAAAGGGAGAAACTAATCAATCAGTACCGCAGTACTGAACATGACGCGCTGGCACCTGCCATTGTCAAACCCGGTGTCAGGGTTCGGCTTCGCACTGCTTCCTGCTCTCTTATTTTGTTGACTATTGTACTTCCTGTGTTGCCTCCTCTGTGCTTTGTTGTTTCGGGAGACTTGACCGGGCAGCAGGGCGGAGTCTCCTTCCTACACACCTGCTTCTCAGCTCTTGATTTGTTTGGTGCCTTTATATGCCGGCCCTTGGCTTCAGTGGGTGTCGGCGCGTCCCGTTCCCTAAAGTGGTGCTGTAGTTCAGACAACTCGCTCTCGTTTGTGTTTTTGCCCTTTAACCTTGCTCCATTTTTTAACCCTGCGCTCTTTGTCCTTTTTTCTAGTTTAATCTGGGAGACCTCCGCCTTGCCAGCCAGCCAGTCTCCTCACCCTCTGTTTATTCTCAGTTTGGCTAAGTATTTTTGTTAGAGTTTTTGTAAATAAATTCCCTTTTTGCACCCACCTTTTCCAGCTTTCTCCGTTCCCCTTTTTGGGTCCATACAAGTCCAGCTTCAAAGCATAACAACCGGGGTATAAAAAGGGATGAGGGTAATCAGGAAATGGGTTGCAGGTGTGTAGACGGAGGCTCCGCCCGGCTGGCCAGTCAAGTCCCCTGCAAACAAAACAGAGCTACACAGGAAATAACAACAGTGGCAAAATAAAAGACAGGAAACTGGACCCTGACACTAACCAAAAGGTCACTGGGTCAATTCGGGGAAAAGCCAAGGGCTGGAGTGCCCCTGAGCAAGACACCCAATCCCCCATCACCCCCCAGGTGCAGATAAATGCTGCCCACCGCTGCTGTGTGAGTTCTCTACTGGTGTGTGATGAGGACGGGTTAAATGCAGGGGTCAAATTCAGGATTATTAATTGGTTTTTGTGCAAAAATGATTAATTCTAATTCTAAAAGTACTGCTCTCGGTCAAAACACGAGCTGTACCGTTCCAAAGGGAACCGTATCATCTCGGAAACACAGCACAGGCGACAGTTCAGAATTCTGACTACAAATGGAATCACCACTAAACTAAAAGCTTCATGTTTTTGGTTTTTTTCCCCACTAATCAGTGCTCATTGGTTAATGCATTCACGGTTAAGGTCAAGGTCGAGGTAAACTTTATTATCCCACAGGTGGGAAATTCTTATGGTCACCATTGCACATTACATTGCTCTATACTATACAGCATTAGGGGAAAAAACATAACAAAATCATTTAAAAGAAACCAAATAACAGAACAGACAAAAAACAGTGAGCGGTAAAACAATAAAAACATTAGGGCATTATGACAAACATGTGAATAAATAAAACTAATTTAGTGTCCTTTAAGGTAATTTAAAATATTTAAGATGTCTTTTATTCTGGTGCTGTACAGTCTAATTGCTGTAGGCACAAAAGACTTGTTACACCTTGTGGTCCTAATTTTCTGGACGCCGGATTCTGCCACTTGACCTGCTACTTGGCGAAGAGGGTGGGTTGAGTCATTTAGGATTTGATCTATCCCAATCTAGTTGATCACATTACCATCCCAATATCGACAGCGACCATCAGGTTATTTCCTTTTTCTGATGGTTTCATGCTACAGCCACGTGAGTAGACCTTAGATTCAACTGAGCTTTCTCATATCACACACAAGAACACATTGACATATGTGCAATAAAAACAAATGGACGTCAAGTATTTCAATACAGTGTGAGTTGATCCCATGGACACATGGCAATTTATAGCTTAAAAAAACAAAAGTCTGATTTCAAAGCCAATATAAACATATGTATTGTAATTTATTTTGATTAAACCTGCGATCAATTACTTATTTTTGAATCGACTGACAGCCCTAGTACTTATAATAATAATGATAGTTACTTACGACAAATTTATACATATATATTTATAATTTACCCTGTATCATGTGTGTATAGGTTTAAAAAACTAAATCATTAACTGAATAATGAAAATACATCCAACACATTCTCACTTTTTCAAAACTTGCAGGGTTTCTCCATGTGATATCATTTATTTATTCCTGAGCCAAGTGCAAAGTCATGTCTTCTAATCACTGGGTAATTGCGCCGACATCTTGAACATATTTGTTTTACACGTATGAAGCCACGTGAGTCCAGGCTTCGTGGTTTCCTGCTCCAGCAGGTGTGTGTGTGTGTGGGGGGGGGTTTGCTCTCTCCCAGCTCCGCCCACTGGAGTTCAACAAACAAACGAGCGTCTTCTCTTGTGCTCTGCTGCTGCACTGATGCAAAACAATCCTCGCTCACTGCCATGGAGCAGAAACACTGCAGCTGCAGCTGTGATGATGCCGGCGACACGTGGGTCATGGTGTCAGGAGCTGGTCTCTTCCAAAGCTCCTCCCCTCAGCCGCAGGAACCCAGAGGAGATCATCTCCTTTTTTGGACTGGCAGCTGAGCAGAGCATCGTTTTGTTATTTATTTAATCTGCACTTTCGGAGCCTGAGGGAAAGGATCGGCTCTGATGAAGACGTGTGTCCGTTTTGCAAGCAAAAAGCCACACATGGTTTAATGTTAGTTACTCTGCTGAAATCTGAATTCATGATTCTGTACCTTAACACACTCACACTAAATATTAATGAGCACTGATGCAGATACACTGAAACACAACAGCAAAAGCTTTATTAGTATTCATCTTTATAAATATTAGTGAGGAACTTTATGGTCACAAAATGGAGGCCTTAGTAGTTCTGATGTGGATCCTGCAGCAACAATCATATGTACCTGCAGAATTAGGACAAAGAGTGTAATGATACTACTATTACTAACACAAATACTACTGTGCACAACTATGCACAAGTATGATAATAATAAGAATGTCAGATCTGGATCCTGCAGCCCTGGAGTCACATATACCTGTACCTGCAGAATTAGACGGCAAGAAGGCAAGTTTATTTGTTTTGCACATTTCATGCACATGACAATTCAAAGTGCTTCACATTAAACATTTAAAAAGTGCATTAAAAGGAAAAGAGTTTAAAGCAAAATAAATTAAGAAGAGGCATTATATTATATTATATTATATTATATTATATTATATTATATTATATTATATTATATTATGGTAATAATAACAAAATATGTTATATGTTAATAGAATGTACTGATACTACTACTACTACTACTACTACTACTACTACTAATAATAATAATAATAATAATAATAATAATAATAATAATAATAATAATGTCAGATCTGGATCCTGCAGCCCTGGAGTCACATGTACCTGCAGAATTAGGACAGAGAGTGTACTGAGTTGTCTTTCAACTGCAAAGTTGTGGGTTAAGTGTCCTTAGGCACGATACTGAACACCATGTTGCTCCTTGTGTGGGTTTGTATGAAAGACGTGTGATAGTAAAATGTGCTGCACATGCAGTAGATGCCCTGTATGAAAGTGTGAGTGAATGGAAAAACTGTATCATAAATCAGCTTTGAGAAAAGCAGTACTACTACTACTAATAATAATAATAATAATAATAATAATAATAATAATAATAATAATGATAATGCAGCCCAGGAGTCACATGGATCTGCAGAATTAGGACAGAGAATAAAATCGCATGTGGAGAGAGAGAGAGAACAAAGTCAAAGAAATAATAAAATGTGATTTTCAGGGTGGACTACGATGCACAAACAGCGCATCGCAGTGTTGACTTTATTAAAACACTACATTATTGTGAACTACAGCCTCCTTCTGCAGCCCATGCCTTCATATTCAGTTTTGAACGTAGACGTCTCAGTCAAGAGGAGCATCATGGGAAAGAACGAGCAAAGAAAGACAGAAATGGTGAGGGAGGATGATGATACATGATGATTAGCTGTATGTGACTCGGGTCAGATCACACGTTCAGGCCTAACTGAATAATTTAAAGCAACACACAAACACACAGAGAGCACAAGCTCAGCAAACACACTGGCTGGAAGAAAAACCCAACATTTCATTTTCACTGTTGGATCCAAGACAATATGCTGTTGTAACTGTTATTACTTTACTTTTGAGATTTTCTCACCTTTAAGTTTTCATAAATACGACAAAAACACGCAAAAAAAGAAGCATGTATTTAATAAAAAGGGTCATATGAAGGGACTGCGAATGTGACAGTAGGTACTTTTCACAGATGGACGGTTATTGTTTGGAACGTACAGTACATATGAGAGATTTCAAATTTTATTCACGGATTGACCTCTTCTTCCTTTCTCTTTTATGACCTCAAACATAACATTGTGTGTCTAATTATTTAAGAAGTTCCTTAAAAACAACTAGAATAAACGCGGAAGTTACATAAATGTATATACTATATCTGGACCCCTCTCCACCAGCCTAGCTGATCGAAGGTCTTCACCGTCTGCAAGGTCCTTGATGACTGTGTGGGGGGAGGGGGTTCAGTAACTGGTGGACTGGGAAGCGTGTGGGCCTGAGGAGAGGTCCTGGGTTTCCAGGGTCCAGATTTTGGACCCGGCTCTTCTCAGGGACATTACCACAAGTTCTCGGATAAACCTGGTCCTAGAGGAGGGTACTGCCATGTTCCGTCTCCTGGCTGGTGGAGTTTTTGCTTCTTTTCTTTTTTTTTTTCCATTTTTATTTCCTGTTTTATTTTGTTAACTTCCTTTTGCTCTTCAGTTTGCTTTTGTTGAGAGGCTAGCTGCTCCCAACGCAGCTGTTTCCAACCGCTTCATCAGGCTCTGCCAACTTTTACCCAGACTTCCTGTTCCTCTGTGTCAGCGCGTCATGTTTCGTGTGCCCGGTAACTCCATGTCACTCAGCTCCGTGAAAGTGCTTAAGTCATTCTTACCTTTTTCGTTTTGTGGTTTTTCACTTATAGAAACCTTTTTTCCTGAGCTCCGTCTCACCAGCCTCAGCACTTTTTGTTTGTTAAATCCCAAGGACTGGTTACCTTTTGTTTATATTTTTGTAAATAAGTTCTCGTTTCCTTTTTACTCTGGTCTTCTGCTTTTTTTTGGGTCCACCTCCATTTTTACGATTCTTTTTAAAATCATTACATTTCTTGTGTTATTTGAGACTCTTGGAGACACTGACGTGAAAGCGCGTATCATTCTAAAGGACAGAACGAACAAGCCAAAGATTCTGATGCGATGCAGCCACTCATGAACATCAAGAACGATGATAGAAACTAATAAATAGCCTCTTTTCCACCAAAAATAACAGGAACTTTTATTACCAGGAGCTTATTTACCTGGGTAGATAAGTAATCTGTGTAATTTGCATTTCCACCACACCTCAGAATTCTTAAGTGATGACCTACAGTGAAAATATTTAACACGCCCGTGGATCGCTTCATTGTGTTTGTTTCTCAAAACTCGTTGAATATGAATAAACAAGAATAAACTATAAAACAATTATAAGATGTTTATTTACACACTGCTGCTGTTCTCTGGCTGATGCAGCTCACATTGATGTTGGTAAAAACTAATTTGAAGCCTGATTTTCACTCCCACCATCTCAGTGAAGCACCTTTACAACCCACACGTCTGTAACTGTTTTATACTTTATTGTTTATTAACAAAACCGGTGTGTTAAATGTTTTGGCTATACGTCATCAACAACACCCAAGAACTTTAAGGTGTGGTGGAAATGCAAATTACACAGATTAACAGGGGTAAATAAGTAATTCTTAGTAATAAAAGTTCCTGGTAACTTTGGTGGAAATGGGGCTAATTAAACTCTGATGTCACTGTGTTGTGTGATCACCAGTCACACCTTTGACAATATACCCGTCGGGTGTGGTGAACAGCCAGAACCAGATCTGATAGAAAAGCCTTTTCAGCTCATTGTCAAATAAGCTGACAGCTGACGCTGCAGTGGTTGTACAGTGTTAGTCACTAAGAATTAATATGTTTGACTGACAGAACATGGAGTATTTACATTCCTCACATGGTCTGTAGACTGGATAAAAATGCAGTCGAGCAGTAGTGCTGCTCTCAGTGTCAGCCCACGAAATACCTGTCATGCTGTCACAAGGGTGGCCAACAAGGCAGCTTTTGTGTACAGGTGCCGCCTTTGTTTGGGTTGACCGAGCAGGGTGGCTTTGCATGACGAAACGCCATTGGCCTTGGCAAATTCTTCACCACATCAGACGTAAGGCTCCTCCCCCGCCCACTCCTCTGTTTGGATTGAGTGGGAAACTTTCCTCACAGTGACTGACATCTTCAAATGTTTAACAAAGCCCTTCTGTGGTTCGCAGTAACCGCTCCACTGGTTTTCCATTTCACAGCACGGCGTGCAACATTTTGGCATCGGCTTGCTTGCAAACGCAACGTAATGTAATATAACACGGAATATCCAGCTTTTGATCTATTCTTATGAACATGTAAATGTGACACAATGACTGAGAAATGATAATTTTTGTGAAAACACACTAAGAGATACAGTTCAGTTTTTTTTTAAAGTGTGGTTGTATAAGGTGCATCACCATCATGAGAAACAAGAAACAATGCTAGCCCTCGCTGAAGTCTACAGTATCTTAAGAACATGTCCACTGCTTTATTTCACCCCTAAAGAAACTTTTTCAACTGGAAACTTAAGTTTGTCACTTTCTAAACCAAAGCCCATTGAGAAAATCAGCGATTTTATCTCACAGTACACGGTAGTCGATCTGCTGTCGCCTCCATTAGTGAGTTCAAATGTGTGTTGTTGTGTGTGTTTTTTTTTAATTCTGTGTTTGAAAACCTTTGCTCAAAGTTACTGAAGTGTCACACATTTACAGGCAGCAGTAAACCAGCAGCTCCTGTGTCCCTGTGAGCTGAAAGCACAGATTTTTCTCTATGGACTTTGGTAGTGGAGAGGGTGGGGGTTTCCATTCTACAGCTTCTAGTCAGAAAAGGCTGTTTTATTAACTGTGAGATAAAAAAAACAAACAAATATGCTGTATTTTCAAGAGAATGCAGACTAACATAGTTGTACGTGTATATTTTATTTGTTGAGACACTATTGTTTCGAACATGTCACTATTATGCTAACCAACGTTTTTAACATTTAGAATGTCTTTATAAATTCAAAATGAGAGAGAGAGGATAGATGAATTAGTTAAAATAATAGTTATTACTTATCAAGGGTTTTCTAGTTTGTGTTTAAACTGTAGATGAATGAACAGCAGATATAATAGAAGACAGTTTTCACCACAAACCTTCGACACTTTTTAAAGATGACAAACTACTATGACTCAAATTAAAATAAAACAAACACTTTGTGCATCACTTACAGCCATATTTGTAACACCTTATCCAATCCAATCCAACTTAATTTATAAAGCACTTTAAAACAACACAGTTGACCAAAGTACTGTACAGACATGCAGACAAGTACAAAGTAAAGCAATTAAAGACAGTAAAACAATAAACCAGTAAAAGTAAACATCTCAAACTGAGTTAAAAGCCAAAGAAAGGAAGTGCCCTTTAAGAGAAGACTTCAAAACCAAAAGTGAGTCGACCTGTCTGATGTGCAGAGGCACATCATTCCACAGTTTTGGGGCAGCAACCTAAAAATGTGCAGTCACCTCTGACCTTCCTCTTTGACTAAAAGTGACCGATCAGCTGACCTGAGGGAGCGCGAGGGCGCAGGTCAGACGGATACTGAGGGTCAAGGCCATGAAGACATTTCAAAACAAATAAAAGGATATTAAAATCAATCCTGAAACGAAGCGGGAGCCAATGAAGTGAGATGTGCCCTCGTTTCTTTGCACCAGTTAAAAGCCGAGCGGCAGCGTTTTGAACCAACCGTAGTCGAGCGAGTGACGTCTGGTTGAGCCCAACATAGAGTGGATTACAGTAATCTAAGCGGGTTGTGTTAAAAGCTTATATAATTTTGAACTTGAATTTTGTGTGGAGTGTGGTAAATGAATTACAACGTTGCACGTTATTGAAAACACACAAATCTTGGGAAATTCTGCCAATCTGTTTGGGGACCCACTAAAGATCCCCTGTGACCCATCTGTGGGTATCTTTGTTGCGTGTTTCTGTGGTGAGCGGTGTGGTTCTGTCGGGCCCTCGGGTCTGTTATTCCTGGGGCCCCTGAAATCATCACCCCTGTTTCACAATTTATATTCAAACACAAAAAGCTTTTTTGCTGTGTCCCCGCAGACCTAACGGGGGAAACCATCGGAATCTGGACAGAGTCCAAAACACACTAAAAAAAAGGTTAGCGTCCACATTTTCTTCATGCGTTATGTCACTAACAGTCATTTCCTATGAGCAGACCAGATAGATTTAAATCTAAACTTTCAAGGTAACTTTTGTCTGAAACTATTTACGTCAATATGTATTTTTATTTCTAGTAACTTTCTATTTTTTTTTTTTTTTCTTTTTCTTTTTGTAGTTTTTGCATAGACATTTAGCACGGGCTAACTTAACACAGTTACAGTATATATTTATTTTTCATGCAAATTCTTTGATTTCTCTGTACACATTTAAATTAAATCTATCTATCTATCTATCTATCTATCTATCTATCTATCTATCTATCTATATAACTGTTTCTGTTTTCTCAAGCAGTGGACATATTAGAATTACTTATGAAAATGTATAATCATCATTTTCCACTGCATTGAAGTCAAGGAGGCTGATTGGCTAAAACCCTGGCGTCATGGAAGGAAACATTTGGTTTGTATTAAGAGGATTCCACAGGCTGGCACCACTTCAGCTGGATTTACAACGGAGGGTTTGCCTGCTTTTAAAACCGGAGAGGAGGAAATGGTGACAGTGCAGGTGTATTTACCCTCAGTCTGTATGTTTCCATACACCGTACTTGTAAACTGGTAATTTAAAAATATAGCTAATTCTAAGAATCTACAACCACTCAAATCTGTCATTTCTTAACAACATATCCACTGCTTTATGTCACCATTTAAGAGCCTCTTCCAACTGGAAACCTACGTTTGTACAACTTTGTTAACTGCTAACTCTCTCAAACCAAACTCCATTGAGAAAGTCAGTGATCATGAATGACCGCACACACAAGTTGCCGCCTCCCGCAGTGTGTTCAAACTGTGTTATTTTATGACTTCTGTGTTTGAAATGCATTGTTCAAAGTTACCTAGGTGACACAAACTTACCACATGAGGGAGAATAAATTCTAGTTTCTAGTCAGAAAAGGGTGTTTAATCGTGCCACTGCATTAACACATTATTGAAATGACATACTACATTCAATTAAAATGGGAGTTGATTTCCGCTATGTTCCAGTTCCATTTTAAGTCTTTCTGCCATCCGTCCATACCATCTATTAAATGTATTAAATTCTTAAGGTTGACAGAACATTAAATCAGTCTTGTCATTGCTGTTGTCTTATTCTTCTGTGGGTAATTATGGGTGGTGCGTGCACCAAACAGTACCCGGTTTGAATCTGATTGTGAAAGTGTACATACAGCCGTAATCGCTCAGCTGAAGCAGAATGGAACAGCAGCCTCTCCGTCAGACAGCCAACGCAGATTTGTACCACAGCAGTGGAAACTGATACAGCCACATCTGCTCCGCGCGTCGTAAAAGTCACAAGGTTTACGATGTTTCAAGAGTGCGTACAGTTCGTGGGGTTGACAACGACATCACTGACACTTATTCATATTCTGCATGTGTGTGTGTGTGTACGTGACGACTGGATAAAGCTGAAGTTTTGTTTTGCAGCTTACATGGATGCTTAAATTCTTTTCATATCTCAGTTTTGTTAATAAAGGAATACAGCCTATTCTGGTATTTTTAGACACCGCTGTCATTGTTGGGGGATCCAGTGCAAAAGTTCAACATTGCGTGAGACGCATTTGACTGAGAAGGTGGCACTAAATGTCACACTAACTTTTGTGTATATGGAAGAAGTAGCGGACAAGCACAATGGATTTATCAGCACTATTTCTGTGTTGATAAATGCAGCTGCAACCACAGAGAGGGTGGCAGGAGTAAACCAAATTAATGAAGTGATAGACTATAAATCAAATACAATGAGCCAAAGGTCACTGAAACAGCGATGATTGATCATTTTTATGCTGCAACGTTCAAATTAGGACCATTGGGACAATTGCTGAAATAATGTTTAAAATATTGATCACTACAGCTTTTAATGGCCACAGTACCTTTTTGCATTTGCAGCCTTAAAGGGAAAGTTGTGGTTTGTGGAATATAAGGTTGTGTCAGGTACTTAAACTTATGCTGCGTGTGTCTCCCATTCGCTGAGAAACTCTAAGGTTTAGTTCACCTTAACCGAGGCTTTTCTTTGGTTTTAAAATACAATCCTGTCCACAGACATGATGATCTCTCAAAAAACAGCTTTATCCACAAGAAAACAAAGAAAAAATCTGTCAAGACTCTGTATCATTTTGATTACAGCCCTTTGTTCCCCACTTCCTGTTCCTGGTCCTTTGTTTGGTTTTCCCGCCATTTACCGACCCGACCACACCCACTTCCTGTCCCTGCTGTTTTCATACAGAAAAGACATGCTGCTACGTTGTTTGTGTGCGCCAAATACCGCGGATTATTGAGATTATTGACTGGTGTTGCTAACAATGGCTAGCCTAAGATACAATTTGCGTCCACAGATTTTTCCGACTTTGCTCTGGAACATGTTGAACTCCAACCTCGAAGTTATGATATAAAATATAAATGCAGCCCAGCACTAGTCCACATGTAGAGAAAAAGTGATTTTCCCCCATCCTACTTAAGCTCTCAAACACATCTTTTAAAAAAATATAGGTACTTAAATAAATCGACACCTACTTAAATCTACGAGGGCATATTTACTGAATGCTCTATTTCACCATTAAAGAGCCTTTTCTGACTGGAAACTTACATTTGTATGGCTTTGTACATTGCTAACGCCTCATGCCAAAGTCCATTGACAAAATCAGTAATTTTACATCACGGCACACATGAGTTGATGATCCAGGATTGTCTCCTTCAGTGTGTTTAAATGTCTTGTTCCTTTACTTCTGTGTTTAAAATGCTCTGTTGAAAGTTATCTAAATGACACAAATTTACCACATAATTCAGCAGAAGACCAGCGGCTCCTGTGTCCCTGTGAGCTAAAAACGCAGATTTTCTCTATGGACTTTGGTGCAGGTGAGTGAGTTTACGAAGTTCGGTTTCCACTCAGAGAAGGTTTTTCTAATAATAGTAACTGACAAACATTTGCCTACAGTATTGTAGACTTAAGCAGGCGTAGCTTTTAACTGCGCTTTTTGTTAAGTGGCTAATGTGGCCACACACAAAAGAGCAATTTTAGAAGAAACAGTATTTTATTGGCTTTTTATCCACACTGAACCAAAAAAAAATTGTCCTAGGGTTTTCGTGTATTCAACCTACACGGAACTTTACTGAAAACGATGATGTCATAGTCCCACCACTCTTCCACCCATTTTCGTGAACTTCTATGGCTGACTTACAGCGCCACATACAGGCCTAGCATATATACTGCAGCAGGGATTTCACATGTTTCTTGAAACAAAGGCGTGGAGCAAAATCACATATAGGGTTAGATCTGTTTCTGTGTGGAAACCGTTTTTTCTCGTGTTCCCACCGGCAGCCATTTTCACAAACCACAGGGAGGTGCTCTCAGTGGACTCTGTCAGTACCTCATGCAACCACACGTCAAAAAACTAAGAAAACTTATAACTTATCACTTTAAACTTTATCGTCTCTGCAGGGATTTGACTCAGTGCATGTTTGTCTTCAAACTTTGCCGTCACTTCCACACAGAGGTAAGGTTTTCATCGGGACCTTTCCGCAACAGTAAAGGTTGACTTCAAGTGGTGAATGAAGCCTTGGCGGACGTCCAGTAGATGTGGGGGGGGGGGGGGGGGGGGGGGGGGGGGGGGGGTTCCCCCCCGGGGGGGGGGGGGGGGGGGGGGGGGGGATTGAGTGAGTTGTCGTCCCCCCTGAGGAAGCATCCTAGGGCGAGGGCCACAGGACCCGGGAGTGCCCGCTCATTACTCTGCTCCAGTTATGTATGTCAAGGCTGTATAAGGTTTCACACGAACATGCAGGGAACAAGCCTGGGAGAACATTCGACTGCGGGGAGTCAGGAAGTGGACAATAATTCAAAACAGAGCTGCAACAAAAGAGGCCGTTCAAATGTATTGACTTTTAAGCCATTTCTTTTATCCACACAGTCATGCCGTCCCTGTGGAAAGGCACATAAAAAAACATTTTAAAAGTCATAATGGTGCTGTTTGAAATAGGAAACAGTGCATCAAACTGTATTTTGAGGAGGAAAAATATGATGATTTTTGGAATATGCTGAACATCTGACCAAAGAGCTTAGATGTGGATTACACTGTCGGGATGGTTTGACAAGTTTTTATGGATATTTTAATACTTTTTGTCTCCACTACTGAAATCCATTGTAAGTGACATGTTTACAGGCTTGACCACAGCTGTGTTCAATACTGAACAACATAGAACAAAAGTTTTTAAGGCTCTTTTCAAGCCCACAGTGGGTGTGAAACTGACACTCCGCAGACAGATCTTGGGTGGAGTGTCACTGAAAGTGATGGTTCAGGGTTTTTGTAATGTGGGTGTATGTAAGCACTGCTTCATAGTCAGTGGTGACTGCTGAAACTTCTGTGCAGAGAACCAGCCTGAGATAGGTACACTCTCATTTAAAACGTGACTGTCAGTTGGGACACAGGAAAACACTGATTAAACCAATAACAAAGGGATTACTGAGTAAAACCCATGCCCGTTTAAGTATACAATACCTTGAGAGTGTGTTCCCTGCATTATCTTGCTGCAAAACAGCCTTTTCTGACAGGTAACTGGTGTTTGCAAGCTGCTCACTCACTCAGACCAAAGCCCATAGAGAAAATCAGCAATTTTAGCTCAGTGGGACACAGAAGCCTCTGCTCTACTGCTGCCTCATCTAGCAAGTTTCTGTCACTTAGTTAAATATAAATGAAAGATCTGAAATGCTGAAGTCACAAAATTATACATTTAAACCTACCGACCGGGGCAGTAGTGGGTCCACAACTTCTCTGTGCTGTAAAGTAAAATCACAGATTTTCTCCATGGGGTTTGGTACGGGGAGAGAAGGGTTTGCAAAGCAATCCACACTTCAGTTTCCAGTCTAAAAAAAAGAAACACAAAAGTGTTTTTGTTGCGACAAAGTGGCAAGGAATATACTTAAGACACCATAGACTGAAGCAGGCATAGTTTTTAATAGGTCAGGCTTTTGTTCATCTGTTTTTTTCATGTGTCTCTGCTGGACGCCATGAGCAAACATTGATGTCTCAAGCTGGTTCTCAGCACGGGTGGGGGCAACCGCAGCGCAGTCAGCGTTATGTGTCAATACCTTATACAACCACACTTCAAAAAAACCTAAATTAGCCCTTTGAAGCATATTATCCCACTGTCAGCAGCCATGCTGTTCACGGGGCAGAATCTTGTCCAACAAAGTGCTGTCAACTGACGGAGCCTGTTCCTACACTGACTCTACACTTGTTTAAACGCACAGAGGCTGTCACACCATTTACATCCACGTTAATGCAGTAATATGTGAATATTTTATGCCATATACAGCATCTGAACTGCATCCCAGCCCGAGACATACTTTACCCTGAGCAGCATGTGCACATACTCACATACATGTACATGAACAACCTGATTGTTGGGCCTGTTGCAGTTGCATAACTGTGGAAACGGAGTGATCCACTTCAGTGAGCAGTCAGTAAAGCATGAGCATCCCAGTGTGCTGGAGCAGGATCATCTGCTCTGTAACACTGTGCCGTGCTGCCTTCACTGTCCTCAGCAGGAAGCTGCACAGTCTGCAGATGCGCCGCGGGTCTTCGTTGACTTTGCACCGTGATCCGATGTGGCACCGCTGCTAAACTGACTCATGCACGTGCAGTGAGTGTGTGCAGGCTTCATTAAAGGAGAGGAGACACAGACAGAGAGAGAGAGAGAGAGAGAGATTGTTATGGTTTTTTTGAATATGTGTGTGTAATGTCACCAGGGGCACAGGGACAAAAATAATGTTAGCCACCTAATAAATGGCTCATCTAATAACATATATGCCTGCTTAAGTTTACGACATCTTAAAACTGTGTTATTTTCTTGCTGTTAGATAGCGGTGGCCTAACTGGAAACTGAATTCTGTGTCACCAGAGTCTATAGAGAAAATCAGCGATTTTACATCATGACACACAGGAGTTGTTGATCCACTGCTGCCTCCATCAATAATTTTAAATGTGTTACATGACTTTTGTGTTTGAAATCCTCGGTTTGTCACTGAGTGACACAAACTAACCAAATGTGGCAGCAGCTCCTGTGTCCCCACAAGCTAAAAACACAGATTTTCTCTAAGGACTTTGGTGTGGGAGAGTGAACGGGTCACAAGCTTGTGAATAAGTGTATGTAGTTTAACATGATAGCTCTGAAGTTTAATTGCATGAGGTACTGACACATGGTTGGCTCACACACCTAACCAACCTGTGACAGGGATGCTTGCTGTCACTGAAAACCAGCTGGGACACAAGGAATAACAGATTTTAGGTAGTCAAGAAAAGCCTCAAGCTGTGAAAATCTATGCCTGCTAAAGTCTATGCTATCTTAAGAATATGTTTGCCACTTTATCCTGTGATTAGACAGCCTTTTCCCAGCTGGAAACTTATTTATGTACATCCTGCACCAAAGTCCATAGAGAAAATCTGTGATTTTAGCCCATGGGGACACAGGAGCTACTGGTCTTCTGCTGCCTATTTTTTTCAAATTAGTGCCACTGATGCAAAGCCAAATAAGGTATTTCAAATGCTGAAGGCACAAAGTAACACATTTTAACTTACTGATGGAGGCGGCAGTGGATCGACTACTCCTGTGTGCTGTAAATTAAAATCGTTGATTTTCTCTATGGAATTTGGTGTGGGAAGTGAGTGGTGAACAAAGCATCATAAACTTCAGTTTCCAGTCAAAGAAGGCTGTCAAACGGGAAGAAAAAGTGGCAAAAAATTATTCTTAAGATCCTGTAGATGTAAACAGGCACAGATTATATTAGGTGTACCGTCTTCTACCATTCCCTTCAAAAAAATACAGCTTTAAATGTAACATGTATAAACAAGATGTGTGTGTGTGTGCATAGTGTCAGTTTGTGAATCGCATTATCACTGTCATTTGTAAAGATTGTATTTTCTTGTAGGGACAGAAATTCTCATTATCGGGTTGGTAAACCTCTGGGAAAAACCCTGTGCAGACTGGAGCACATGTAGTCAGTCTCAGCGGCTCACTAACCCAGATATCGTCCCGTGGTGTTCAGCTTTGGAAGGGAAGATTCACACCAAAATGCCATTTATTCTTTTGGAAATCAAACGCATAAAACCAAACGTTGTGTTGTACCCTCAGTCTGACTCATTTCATTTCAGTCAGTAATGTGTT
This sequence comes from Brachirus orientalis, assembly GCA_016785285.1. Classification (NCBI taxonomy): domain Eukaryota; kingdom Metazoa; phylum Chordata; class Actinopteri; order Pleuronectiformes; family Soleidae; genus Brachirus; species Brachirus orientalis. The sequence continues at coordinate 968,577 of JAFBJR010000341.1, forward strand.
GCTTTCACCAAAATTACTATTGTCTTTCAGTGAAAGGATGTGATTTTTGTTTTGTATACGTGTGTGGACTTTGGTGTGTGAGAAAGTGACTCAGGTGAAAAGTAAAAGTAAAATCCATCTTTTCGTCAAAAAACATGACACCTACTTTGTTCTTTAATGAATTTTTAATATATTTTTCCTTGCTTGGCGAGTTGTAGGATTGGATGATTGCCCTTTGAATTGGAGGGAAAACCTTGTGATCATGTTAAAATAATCAAAAATATCATGACATTAAAAGCATTAGCTTATGACATCATGAACAGCGTAGTGTCTTCAAATCACTGTAGATTTCAATGGTCTCCTGTAAACCATACTATATCATCTATTTGGGTTATTTTTATTGTTATTATTATTAATACTATTGTTAATTATTCAGAATATTGGTTATTATCAGTGCAGTTCCTATTAAAATCACAATAGATTCATTGGTCGAATAACAGCATGTGGTAGGTTATGCCAGCGGTCATATAAATACTGATTAAAAGCTATTGTAACACAAGATTACCTTAATTTTTCTGTAGGTTATTCCTTTGTTAGTTTTCTGTCCTTGACAGGTCTGGAAAATGCCTTGCCTTGAGGAGCTGCAGCTCCTGTCTGAACTTTAAGACTTGTTGTATAGAGCGAATAACAGTTCATTCCAGGCAGAACGAGTGTAACCTTTACTGTGAGGCTGTTCCTGTTCCTGCTGCTGCTGATGCTGCTGTTCCTGCTGCTGATGATGATGATGCTGATGCTGCTGCTCCTGCTGCTGCTGCTGCTTCCAAACAAAACAATAATTTCACCGATGCACTTGTGCTCAGCCCCCGACATGTATTGCTCTCATAAACGTGCTTATAAACAACCTCTCACACTTCTCACCTCTGAGACTTCCATGTACCACTGGGACCAGAACTGGACATTATGTGATGTGGTTTACCTTGTCACCTCCCTATTGTGCTGCCTCCTTCTGTCCTATAAAATGGCTGCACCTGCTCTTGTGTGCTGCCTTGTGTCTATGTGCGCTTCCAGTTAAAAATCTCTTCATTCACCACTGGCCTGGAGTGACTTTGCAACAAGATGTGACGTGAACATTTGTGTTTTATCTTCAAATTATGTCATTTGTGAAACATAACTGGCCAATGTACAGCAGTCATTTCAAAGTGTGTGCCATCCACTGTAGGTCTGATATCTTAAAAATATGTTTGCTGCTTTATGTCACTGTTAGACAGCCTTAGAAAGCAAAGTTTATAAAGCGCTTCCTCTCCCACACCAAAGCCCATAGAGAAAATAAGCGTTTTTAGCTCACAGGGACAGAGGAGCTGCTGGTCTACTGCTGCCTAATTTAGTATGTTTGTATCACTTACGCAAACTTGAACAGTGGATTTCAAATACTGAACTCATAAAATGACACATTGAAATCTCACTGATGGAGGCAACAGTGGATCAACAACTGCTGTGTGCTGTGATGTAAAATCTCTGATTTTCTCTATGGACCTTTGTATGTGGGAATAAGCAATTTACAAAGTGTCACACACTTGTTTTCTGACAGCCAAAATAATGTCAAACAGTTAGTGTTTTCAGGAAGAGCGCACATCCGTGTCTTAGCCTGGTTGATGGCGCCACATTGCAAAATTCTCCTGACTGTGTGTCCAGTTCACTTACGTAACAAAAAAGAAATTTCCCTCAACAAAATTTTCTCAAAAAAGAGAGAGAAAAGAAAAACAATTAGATCAAACAATCTAAAACATTCTTTTTCACAAACATGGGAAAATCACCCTAAAAGTATTTTTTAGAACAATTTCATTAAAAAAAATAGAAAAATAATTTTTTTACACTTTTTTTTTTCCCACTTGCCTTTCAGGGCTTCCGTAGTTGTGTCACACTCAAAGTGCTACTATCTGCTGCTACACAAAGCAAAGACTAATCCCATGACTCCCTGGCTCTTCATCCCAGTGGTGACTATTATGTGGCCTTATTTATCCCCAAACCCCCATAAACACTCTGTCAAGTGGAACTACATTAGTGAATCTGTCTGGGACAATAAAGCAGAGGGACACTGTGATAAAGAGACAGAGGACCACATTCTCCTCTTTCTTTTGATGGGATTACACTGTGAACCAGTTGAGGGAGACCCACTGCATATATTTACTATAGAGGTTGCTTAATAGGATTAGCTTTATTGTGTCCTATCAGGCTCGGATGTGGAGCCTTTATCGACTCACTCTTTGTACAATCCAAGGATTCACTGATGCGATCGTAACCAAAGCCAAGAGAGAGAGAGAGAGAGAGCATGAGAAAGTTGTGGCTAAAATAAAGGACACAACTCCCTCATGCAAAACGTCATGGTCTTATGGCAATTTTCCGTGATAACTCAACTCAACTCGGATTGGTATCAGACACGTGGTTTTCCATGACTTCATAGTCCCCCCCCCCTCGACGTGGCCAGGATCGCCCTAACATGGCTACGTGAAACTGGCGTACGTGACACTGTTTCATCCGCGACACAAACACACAAACTAGCAACGGGCAAAACAGTTCTTTTCGTTGTACTGAATCATTTTTCTCAGTGGATTAAAAATCTGTTCACTGAATGGTTCAGTACTTCCTGCATGACCGGAGCACAGACTCCGTCTGACACAGTCACTGAAGTGAAATACGGCTGAACGGCTTGTGATTGGGCTCACCATCTCCGTCTTTCAGCAGCGCTGTCGCTAAATACACCAGACTCCTCTGTTAAATATGGACATTTTACAAATGTCCTTGTTAAATGTTGCAGATTAACGCATGTTTTCAGGATTTTGAAGTCTTTTTAACTGATCTACAGTTCGACATTGTTCGCTTTGATTCTCGTGTCGGACGTCGCGCTCGCGACTCTTCCAGTGACGACCACTCTCTGACCAACCAGTGGCCGGCAGTCTGTCCACGTCACATTTTAGTATCGGCTCTGGCTCGACTGGAACCTCCACAGAGCAGGTGCTAAAAAAAAGCACCAGGTACTATCGCTAATGGGAAAAAAAAATGAGTAAAGTCGACTCGAGCTGAGTAGTGCTAGAACTGGAAAAATAATACAAAAGCACCATAACTTATTATTATTAGTCTTTATTAAACTATTATTAGTCTGAATTTCCAGGTTCCTTTAACTGGAACGGCCAGTAAAGTTCAATTTGTATCTCAGAAAGTAAGAGTGACCTTACAACCCCTGACAGGAGTCCAAGATGGCTGCCAACTGGATGACAAACAAAAACACTCTGCTACTTTTCTTTATTTGTCTAATTTGTTTGATATTAAGTCAGCTGTGCGCACACTACTGTTCGGTTTGTATCCGCACACGTGTTACTCCTCTTTGTGCATGCAAAATGCCATGTAGAGCGCTGATATTCACTGCTATTGCTAACAATGGCTAACAATGGCTATTTGCATCTGTGGTTGGTGTTATCTTAGACCATTATCTTTCTGGTCTAATCTGTCATTCTTGTATATATATCTCTACATAATCCCAGTTTGAGCTGTTTGTTTCGTTTCATGACAAAATTATAAAAATCATTGAAATCAAATCATAATCAGTTTGTGGGACCTTATAACTTACTACTACTTAGTTAGCTATTAGCGATAGCATGCATTTAGCCTCATACAGCGACAGAAAATCAGGAAAAAAAGGTTCGCGTGAATTGTGAAAATGCTTTTTATTAACATTTTTTTTATGCCTTGATTCCCTGGAGGCTCCTTGTTCCTAGTTCAGGATGTTTTGATTTAAATAAACAAACTGCGGCGAGCAACCATCATCTCTTCTGTGAGCCACAGGAAGAAACAATCATCTTCCACAGCAGTTCCTGCTCCTGCAGCAGCGGTTAGGAAATGTGATTTTTATTTTTTAATATCCCCTCTTATTGGTTTTACTGCTGGCTCTCTTCCCTTTATTTTCTGTTTTGCTCTCATTTTGATACTTTTCTGAGCTGAAACCTTTCACTCCAGCACTTTTGATTAACTTATCATGACTGACTGTATCTGGGTCTGATAGTTTCCGGCTACTTTCTCCGACAGATGCGTCTCAAATCCGATCAGTAAAGTCGCGAAACCTTATGGTGTTTTAAGAAACCTTGTCGTTTCATTAAGTTTTTTTTTGTCTTCGCCACAGTTTAAAAGTTTTGAAATCACGTTTTCTCAAAAACTCAACTAAACTTGGCAATGAAGTTGGGTCAAATCATTTTATTTTCATAAAATAGGTTCTGTGTGGGTTTTATCCGGTTTATTTGTGTAAAGTTACAGATGACTTCCTCCTTTTCAAGTGTGACCGTCTGATTTTACATGTTTACTCGTGGTGTTGTCCTACAACAGGGTCATGTTTGTTTTGGGTACATTTTCCCTTGTTTTGCATAGAAGGAGATATTTCACTATTTCCCATAATATGCTCATCTGAAAATACAAATTTAAAGCTCCTTGAGGGGGTTTTAAGCAATTTCCCATCATATTTCTGATTAAAATAAATTCAGAAAATACAAATTTAAGGCCTAAAATATGTGAGCAGACGGGGCTGGCAATCGTCATAATAATTGTTTATTTGTAGAAAAGCCCTTGAATGCTGCCTGTAGCTTTACGTTTATTTATTTATGTTTTCTTTATGTCAGTTCAGACTGAGGTCAAACATCCTCTATTTGATCCAGAGTATTTTTTCACATCAGAAAAGTATAACAAGTCCTCCCTCTGCTGGTGAAATAAGGTGTTACAGCGTGGTGGACAAATTTAAATGCTGTGATTATGTTTCTCATTCGTCAGTTTTATGTCATTATTTAACTGTCTAATCTGTTTTTGTTTTTTTTGCCTCAGTGGTTATTATGCTGTCATGGCTTAGCACTGTTGCCTCACAGCAAGAAGGTGCTGGGTTCAATTCCTGTTTGGAGTTTGCATGTTTTCCCCACACTAAAGGTTCTTCACTTCACTTTATTGTTAAAGATTGCCAGAGTGAGACTGGTTGTGTTTAAATAACACAACAATAATTAGTGGAACTTATACAGCTGTGTTACATTTGTATCAGTAATAGTCAAGGACAGATGAGTTTGGGGTTGTGTGAGGGGTCAGGGGTCAATAATCCTCTGCACACTGTCATCAGTAATCGGAGGCGTCTGTTCAGTAACACACTTCTCATTCCGAAGAGCAGGACTGACAGACTGAAAAACTCCTTTGTCCACCGGGCAATAAAAGTGTCCAACTCCTCGCTGGGAGGGAGGGAGGAGAGGGAGCAAAGACCGGTGGGGAAGGGAGTCTGTGCAATAATCACAATAGCAACAATAATGTGTGCAATATTTACCACTATGCACATTATGAAGGTACTATATTACACTTCATACACTATTACTATATATTGTATATTGCATATTGTGTATATATATATATATTATAATATATTATTATATATTATTATATATTTATTTATTTATTTATATATTATATTTACATATATACATATTATATTTAAACTGTTTATTTTTAACTATTGAAACTGTTATATATTTAAATTATTCACTTATATAGTTGTCCTACTACTGCTTTATAATTACACCTATCCTTATATGCTTATATGTATATATATACATACCATAGAGCTATAGCTTAGTATTTATAAATCTATTAATAGAAATATATGTTTTTTAAATTTCCCGAAGGGATTAATAAAGTTCTATCTATCTATCTATCTATCTATCTATCTATCTATCTATCTATCTATCTATCTATCTATCTATCTATCTATCTATCTATCTATCTATCTATTTTCAGATTCCGGTAACTAACTCCACACCGGATGATAATCAAAGGGATATTATGAAGTATGTTGTATGTCTTTTTAATAATGCCACATTTTAACCCTTAAAATGTAATAATTTATGTTATGGGGGCTTTTATCCCCATTGTGTGTCTGTGTAAACAGATTTAGGTCTTCAGGAACACACAAATATATATATACATATATATGTATGTATATATATAATGAGAGAGAGAGAGAGAGTGGTATTGTCTTCTGATGTTTCTTTCTACATCATATCCGTAAGTTATCGGTTGTGAATCTGCCTTTTAACGTAGCGCTACTTGTGCAAACTGTAGGGTTTTCTATGTGGACTGAAATCATTGTAATTGAAAGTAAAGCAGTTTTTATTATTATTATTATTATTATTATTATTATTATTAAAAACTGGATGATAAAACTCGTAAAGCACCTTTCATACATAAGAATGTCTGAAGTGAAGAAAAGTGACACAGAAGGTTTGCCTCTTTAACGTCCACGAGGAAAACCGAGCTGCGGCCGTCGTTCACATATTATTCATCATAAAGGGCATTTAAAAAAATCTATTTCTGCAAATGAGGACTGCGTTTATGTTGATGGAGGCAATTATTGGGGAGATGAGTTATGAAATGAGCATGCTAATGGATTATTACGGCACAATCACGAACACGGGTCCCTAAAGGCGTGTTTCGTACCAGCAGCGTGATGAGAAAACCGCTGATGAATTGCACAACTCTGAATTTTACATGCAGGTTTCATCAAGGTTGATCCATCAGTTTTGCCACATAAACCACCATTGTTGCATTTAATTGTGTATAATTACACACTTATTTTGAATTAGCAAATATTTATATACTGTATGTACACAGTGTTTTTTTTATAACGTACATTTGCACATATTACATAATTATTGTTATTTATTGTGAATTGGTTTATATGTGGTTTCATTCTAATATTTTACACACCATTCTCTGTGTGGCTGTGATGTATATCCTTACATTTATGCACATATTTTATTTTATTTTTTTGATGCGAATATCTAATATCTAATTTCTTGGTATAGCTGTTTGCGTTTATTTATAATAATTATTATTATTCGTTTTAATCTTTTTTCTCTTTTCATATAGTATATTATCTATCATCTATCTATCACTTGTCCTATTTTTTTTTTCATAATTTTATTGACTAACTTTCTTTTAAATGCTTCTTCTGTACAGTTCTGTCCTTGAAAGGGGCTTTAAATAACTGAAATTTTGTTTTATTTAGTTATTATTTTACAAAATATGAATGAATTAATTTATTTATTCAGAGAAATTAAAAAGAAAAGGTATTAGGAAGCAGATAAAACTAAGAGAATTCAGTAACCTAAAGAACTATTAAGTAAAAAAGATAATATTTAACAGCATATACAGTATAATCCTCAATGATTGTGTTAATCTCCTCAGTCACTCGCATGTGTTTATCTTCAAAACCATTACCAGGCAAAAGTTCTTCTAACTTATCTTCTCTTTTAAGAATGTGAATATGAAAAGTCACGGTTTTCTTGTTCCTAAAATTCAGCAGGAAAAGAAAGCTTTTAAGATCATTTAAAGTCAGATCTTCAGCAGGTTTTGGTGAAGACTTAGGTTGTTTTTACATCAGTTTATTTTGAACATACTATACAAATCAAATCATTCATCAGCTCCTTCTCATACTCACTTTTGTGTTCAGAATATACTTGCAACTGTGCTGCTGTGATTTTATTTCATAAAAATGCCTGTAAACATCCTGTATTTATGTAAACCTTTCTAAATTAAACTTTGTAGTAAACATGGTTTGCACATTTTCAACCGTTTATTATATTTCCCTTTTAAAGAAACTTATACAGCTGGGGCTGCGACTAATGATCATTTTTCAGAATTGATTAATCTGAAAAATGTTGAAAAAATTGTTATTATTGTTAGTATTTGCCAAACCTGGAAATTATGATGTTCTCAAATGTCTTGCTTTGTCCACAAACCAATATTATTCTGTCTTAATGATTTCCTTGTTATGTGGAGCAAAGAAACCAGAAATATTCACATTTAAGAAGCTGAAAAATCTGAAAGCTTGTTTTAAAAAAGCACACCTGATTCACCAGTTATCAGAATAGTTTTAATTTACAACCCCAGTTCTAAAAATGTTGGTTAAAACACTGTGTAAAATGTAAATAAAACCATAATGCAACGATTTGCAAATCTCATAAACCTGTATTTTATCCCCATTAGAACATAAACATCATATCAGACGTGGAAATTTTACAATTGCATGAAAAATATTAGCTCAGTTTGAATTTGACTGCAGCAACACATCTGCCCATCTTCTGTTTTTATTTATATTTTACGCAGCGTCCCAACTTCTTTGGAATTGGGTTTGTAGAATCGTGCTTGCTTTGGATTCGACAATGGAAACTCAACCCATTGCAAGATTCTCCTTCAAAGTGATCAGGAAACAAATAGAAGGGGAAAAGGAAAATCGGTGAGATGGTGTTCACATTCTGCTTGTTTGGTCACTAGGTGGCACTCTGACACCGCAGTACAGCAGCCAGGCCCACGTCTCCCACATGTTATTCAAATGTAAAGGTCAGCTTCTCCCTCGGCGCCCACGTCGTTTCCCCGTGACTCTTTGCTGTTGTAAAGGTCATCATTTGCAGGCAGAGGACAATCTGATGTAACATTTGTGTGACTGAATCATAATGATGGTCTGCAACAAGAGCACGGGCTCAGCCACTATCAAAGTTCTGGGTGTTTTTTCCCTTCTTTAAAAGTTCTCCTCGGTGAAACCTGAAGGTGACTGCGGTTTATAACCGTCGCCTTCTCTTTCTCCTGATAATAAACGCCCTCGCTATGTGTTTTCCCGTGGCATGAACGGCGTTTTTCACATTCATGGGAATCAATTTGTCAGTGTGTGTCAGACTGGGCCCAGTGTGTACAAGCTGGTGAAGGGACGAATCAAATATCAGAGTGACAGGGAGCATATGAGAGCGGATCCATATTTCTATTAGGTTCCACGCTCCGAGCAGATAGGAGCCAAGAGCCGAGCATGTTTGTGCATATTTTACTGTAACACACCTCCTCCATCTTCATTGACTCTCTGGTGACGGAGGGATGGAGCTGCACGCGGGGCGACACATGCAACGCGCAGCGTCCTCCTCTGCCATTTCATGCGCTGAATCGATTGGGTGCTCGTGCGCAGGCTTCCGCCACGGGGGCCGCTCCAAGACGTCTCATTCTGTCTGTGACAGCAGGACAACGGTATTGATCCAGCAGCAGCAGCAGCAGCAGCAGCAGCAGCAGCAGCCTGGAGGGAACCACTGCCAGAGTAGATGAAATCTACTTGTTTACATCTAGTTCATCTGCTCCAGATTGAGGCCCGGTACACACTGACGGGGCCTCACATCACCACACACGCACACACACTGGTTTCCATAACTTCAGAGGACATCTCATTGACTTACATTCATTTCCTGGAGACTTGGTCTAACCTTAACCTAACTTTAATGCGTGTCTTCACTTTAAAATGTAATAGTTTACATTATGGGGACTTGATTTTTGTCCCCATAAGGAAGACAAGTCCCCATAATGTGACTGTGGAAACAGATTTAGGTCCCCACAACATAAGGAATACACACAGTTGCAAGCAGAAAAATTCATCAATTTTTGCAAGGTTCTTTGGATGACCTCTTTATGAGTTGAGTGATACATAAAATCAACTGCTACTACTATTATTATTATTATTATTATTATATCTATAATTTATAATTTTTGTGATTAATTAGGGCATAATATAACTTATATGAGTCTCAGATTGGTGGTGATGGTGCACGGTTATTGTCTAGTGTTTGTTTTGAAAGAGTGTAGATTGTATATATGAACGGTATGTATCATCATAATATTATATTAATATTAATATCATAATAAGGATATGTGTATGTATAAATGTATACATGTACGTACCAAGTTATTTTACAGTAAGATATAAATCTGGATAATGTACACTTTTATTGTTATATTTATTATTTGATTTATGTTTGTGAAATAAATCATTTTCAGACAAAGTAGAGATAATTAACATTGACTGTGTTTTCAAATGTTGTCTTTACTTTTATTATTATTTTTATTATTTATATTTATTGTTTTGCTTTCTTATGTATCTGAAATAAAGTGAAAATGAATGAATGAATCAACATTAAAAAAAAAATGCATGACTTAGTTTAAGACAGAGTTTTCTGAGCTAATGCCCGCCCCCCACAACACTGAGTCTCTTGTGATTGGCCAGCTACCAGCTGACTGACTGCTCCGTGGTTCTTCTTCTTCTTCTTTTTCTTCTTCTTCTTCAGGTTAAATGTTCTCATGCTAGTTACGTAACTAAACTGGACTTTTCAAAACCGCTTGCTCGATCGCAGGTAAACAGAGAAGCCCTTCTTTGTCAGAAGTGGCTGAAGTGTTTATTGTGACACTTTAGTGATGCTTAGATACAGGAAGGACACGGGGACACACCAAAAAACATCAGTCATTTGATTTTCTAGTGAATGTCCTCTTTAATTATGCCACAAAAACACAAGCAACAGCTTATTTTATTTATATCCTACATTTACTTTTGAAGCATTTAATAAATCATTTTAATTCTCCTCAGTAATGTTAGTAATGCTATTTTCCGATGCAGGTGCAAATCTGCACAGTTTGAATCAATGTGATATAAATCGTTGTATCTACTGCCCCCTGTGGTCAAGCATGAGGCACTGCATTCAGATTTTGGTACTGCTCCCCACTCTCCCTCCCTCAGGTCTCAGCCCACAGGCATTTAGCTTCAAAAGAGTTAGTTTTTCAAAATAAAACAGTAACACTAGAAAATCATCCTGAACACATCATGGCAATATGTCTGTGTGTGTGTGTGTGTGAGAGAGAGAGAGAGAGAGAGAGACATCCGTGACCAAATGTGTCCACTGTTGCACAAGGATCCACAGAGCGTTAAAGAAAAGATCAGGCATCAGCCACTAGAGGGCAATCAATCCTGGCGGGGGAATCTGTCAAAGACAGAGCAGCATGGAGTCAACGGGCTGAGCTGTTGTGCTCACATCACACTGAAAAAAAAAAAGCAGCACATTATATTATAGAAGACGTTAAATAAGATTTTTGTTTGGCTTTTCTGTGTGTGTGGATTGGCTCTGTAGGACAATGTGTCTCTGAAAGAAGCTGCAAGAGGCAGCATAAAGTCGTGTGACTGGCTGAAGTGATTCATCAGAGGTCGCGGGACGCTGCGAACAAAGCTCACGTACGCGATTCTCTCGGTGAATTACTGCTGTTTGCCTGCGCTCACCTTCCCGTCCTCAGCACTTAGGCCGTGACAAATGCAAGTGTCGCCTGTGACTGGAAACCAAAGCAGCAAAAGGCCAGTCAGTTAATTCCAGAGGAGGCGGCGTGTCAGACATTCTCGTTGTGATGAATAGATACCAGATCTGTGTTTGTCTGCTCTCGCACTCATAACATTATGCTGTATACAGTACTGTGCATAAGTCTTAGGCCACCATTAGATTTGTTGTTTTAGCAATGCTATAATGACCAAACTGTACAATTATTTCTCAACCACTTTATTGGAACATATCCTGAAAATATGGAGGAACACATATGCAGTTTGAAAATAACATCTTTTTCAACAAAAATGCTTGTATAATATCAAATATTTAGTGTGAGCTACATTTCCACTTGAACAATAACACAACCATGGCTCTTTAAAACCTGGAATGGAACCCTAATGTTATTGGTCAAACCTGTGTTTCTCCTACTATTTCATGCCAACAAATAGCTGCTGTGAAAAAGGTCTATTATACCTGGTTTACTCCAGACATGTTCTAACCCTAACCCTAACCCTGCACAAGTTCAACTCACTGACAGGTTGATCATATAGTAGAAGACTGACTTTTAGTCACATCTGTTCAATCTAAACGCCAACGATCACAAAACTGACTTAAAAACAACAAAGCTGCTGGTGGCCTAAGACTTATGCACAGTACTGTATGTACAAAATGCCTATACATTATAGGACTCAAATAATCCGGCCCTTCCGCAGATTTCATGTTGCCACTTAAATGTTTTGCTTTTGACATTTACAAAATTCATTTTGCATCACACATGTGGTCAGACCCGTGTAAGCAGAGGGGATTTTATTACTATACTGTTGAGTTCAGTGGAAAACCATTCATAAATCATTTACTGCATAATATCTTTCCCACCTCTACATTTATGTTGTTTGGTGAGGACTATTTCATGGATAAATTAATTCATTTTATTTCATGAAAAAGGTATCTTAATATACCACATTCTTTTTTATCTCTGATTTGTTACTTTATTTAATCTTTAAACTTGCTTTGTTCTGAATTGTATATTATTTGACCTCTCTTGGACACTTGATTTCAGCCCCCAGTGTAATTTAGTTTGAAACTCCTGCACTATATTGTCGTGAGCTGGACCAGTGTGTCCAAGACACAGACACAGCAACGTAGTTTTCTACAATTATAACTAGTTTATTCAATAAAATCACAAAACACAAGCTCAATCTGGACGTAGCTTTTGTCAGTAAAAGTCTTATTTATGGTGCCAACGTGCATCTAAACACACACAACCGACAGCACAATAAACATAAACATTTGCGATTAGAACATCACTAGCATCTTTATTTATATTCAGTGCTGTGCAGGATTGAACATGATAAATAAATAAGTTTGCTGCGTTCCTCCTCGGAAACACTTTGGCCTCATGCACCAGATTCCATAGAGAAAATCAGTGATTTTACACCGCAGCACACACAAGCTGCTGATCAACTGCTGCCTCCTTTATTAAATTCAAATGTGTCACTTTTGTGGCTTTAGTGTTTGAAAGACTTTATTTAGATTTACCTTAGTGACACACACTAACCAAATGAGGCAGCAGAAGACCGGCGGCTTCTGTGTCTCACTGAGCTAAAAACGTAGATTCTCTTTATGGAATTTGGTGCTGGAGAGTAAGAGGGTGTTAAACCTCGGTTTTTACCTAGAAAAGGTTGTCTATCAGTGTTTGTTTGTTTAACTTAATGTTTACTGTCACATGCAAAGATACTCCGTGAGCCAAAATGGATTTCGATAATGTTCCCCCGCAGCATGAACGAGGTTTGGTGATTTCACTGGCCAGCTGTAACAGACAGGTGATTACAAGCATCCTGATGAATCCCGAGGCGTTGTGTTGTGTCGTGTGGCAGCTCTTCCCTCAGCTCGCCTGCTCTTGTCGAGACAACGGAATTCATCAGTGTGTTCTGCGGTGAAATGATCTGGTCAATACCAGATACAGGGAAGCCACTGGAGTGCCACTGCACAGGAGGAGGAGGAGGAGGAGGAGGAGGAGGCAGTGAGCTTTGCTCGGTCTGTGATCTGTCATGGACGTGGGATCGATACGCTTCAGGCGCCTCATATTTCACTGGTGAAATCCCCAGCAGGGATAAGAGGGCAGAGGCAGAGAAAGAGGAAGTGGAAGATGGGATGGTGACATGGGGTCATAAGGTCGTCAGGTGCGGTGTGGTCTATGTCAGTGCTTCCCAAAACTTTGTACAAGGGAACCCACTTTTTAAAGATGGCAAACAACTGTGACCCAAATCACAATATAATTACTAACAAGAGCAAATTTGTACGACTCATTTTGAGCCATATCTATAAAACCTAATATCATTTTGAACTGGTAACCAAGTCATTTCCAGGAGATGCTTAGTTAAATATATTTAAACTTCACTTTATGCATGTGGTTTTGTGTGAAATTTACACATAAATCTAAACTAAAAGGTTGGGAAAAATAAGTCTGCAATAATGACAACAATGTGACCAATCTGTGGCTCGCGACCCAGACTTTGGGAACCACTGGTCTATGTGATATGCAGGTCTATGCCATAAAACTACAACAAAAGTGCCAGGATTTCTGTATAACCACTTAAAAATGCAGAAGAATGAATATTGTTTCTTGACAGAATTTGCCCTTAAGCAACTTGTTTTTGCAAATAAAAAGAGATCTGTCTGTAATTTTCATTGAAAATAAATGAATTAAAATGTGTCATATGTTTCTGTAGATTATTGTGCTACTGATCAGGCAACCCATGGTGGTAGTGTTTGTCTGTCTGTCTGTTAGCAAAATAACTCAAAAAGTTATGGACGGATTTTAATGACATTTTCAGGAAAGGTGTGTAATGGGACAAGGAAGAGATGATCCGATTTTGGTGCTGATCCAGGAATTCTGAAGGACTCTTTATCGTTGGTCGGTGGAGGTCTGCGCTTCCCAAGTGCTTCTACTTTTATGTGAATCAGCTGTAGCGCTTTACTAGCACTACATGCTAATGCATCACAGTTAGAATCACAGAAGTGAAATGGACGCAAACCACTTTTTTGACGCCATGTGCAGCCACTTTAAAAGGACAATGTTTCAGCAGAAAATTCTGACAATTCTGGAATTTCGGAGGTCTTCTCTTTGAAGTAACGCCCCGTGAACTTGGATTTCCAACTAGGAAACTCTGTTAATATCACTTCTGTCCTGTTTGTTTCACAATAAATGAATCGCCCGTGTAGTAAAGTTTAATTTTTATATGTGGACATGTTTCTCTGCTGTTTGTGTGAGCGACGTAGTAGAGGAGTCTAAATGTCTAAAGTCCAGCCCGTGGGCCGCCCACTGCTTCAGTTTTATAATGTATCATTATTATTTATGACTAAAGATGGACTAAGACACAAAATCGTCCCGGAACAGCTCACTACATATGATAACACATCATCCACATTAGTCAAGGGTTTACATGACAGACAGATTATGTCCACTCACCAATGACAAAACTGTCTTTGATAGTTAAATATTACTTTATCTTACTATGCTATCTGACTTCAGATGTGAAATAAAGGCAGAATTGTTTTTTGTTCACTCCTGTGTGGCTTTAGATTTGGTTACATTGCCATTTAAAAATGATAATTGTGACAATAAAAATAAAATTGTTATGAAACAGTGCATTTATTTGTAACTTTTATTGTTGTATGTAACTTTTACTGTGTAAAAAAAAGGATGCCTGAAAGGACTCTCGTTATCGACTGGTTTTTGCTAACAATGGCTAGTCCGGGGATATGTTTGCAGCCATGTTTTATTTTATTTTTTTCCCAACTTCTCTTCGGAAAAAGCGGTGAACTCGGAGGTAAAGTCGTTCCCAACTGCGACCCCCGAGTTCCGATGTAAAGTCAATGCAGCATAAGTATCCAACCAAACTATCAAGGGAACCCAGACGCCAACATCACGCACTTCTGTATCGGGAAAAACAAGGTGAGAAGAGGACGGAAAAGTTTTGGGTGTGGTGAAGGAGTCAACAGTTCAGCAGAGGCTTATACGCTGCATGGACGGCGGCGCAGTCTGACAGCTTGTCGATTCAGTGAATTTATAACGAACGTTCTTTTTATTCTCCTCTGTCCCTCTCTAACCTTTCTTCTCTCCTTCCCATCTCACCTTCCTCCTTCCCTCCCCTCCTGTCACCTACCTGCTCTCTTCATTTGGAGCATCACTTCGTCCCTCCCTCCCTCCTCCTCTGGCCCCTCACTGTCACAGACCCGTGTAGCCTATCATCCTGAGAGTAAAAAACCCAGCTCTATGAAAGGTGCTTAGTCGCGTTTCCTCCTGCCCCTGCTGTTGCCGTGTCCTAATCATGCAAATGTTAGCCTGGCTAATGAGCAGGAGTTATGTTTCCCCCCCCGGCTGAAGTTTCCCGCGCCGCTCGACCAGCCTGTCTCATGAATAACATCACTGTGTCAGAGTCAAGATGTGGGCGTGCTTCTCGGCTCTGGGCTCACCAATAACGACCGTTACAGATGGCGCTTTTCCAAATGACATACAAGGAAAAGACGACAGCTGTGGATTCGTACCGGTGACCGAGGCAGCGACGGGGCAGCTCGGGGGGGAAATAATGAAAATGATTCTAACCGGTCGCCCCACAACCTGTGACGAAAACTTTTCCTCCTCAAAGGTCTTTAGAAGTTGATCTCGTCAAATCTCAAAGAGGGTTTCTTTAAAGCTGTACTGTGTGACTTTTACATCCAAAAAAAATAGGCTTTTATAGCGGTGTTTTCGTTTCGTGTCGCCCTGTCATGAAGCTATTTGTTTTATATAAAGGCAGACAAAAGCGAAAACAAAAGCAACATCCAGCCAGTAAAGTGCAATTTAGACAGTTGCTGTAGCGCCACCATCAGGACGACTGGCTGCAAAATTTGGTTTCTATTCTTTTTTATTCTTTTTTTTTTTTTTTTGCTTTTGCTTGGTAAGATGTATTTCCTTCAAATAATAATAATACTTAAAATAGTTTCCAGAAAGAGGGTCTAGTGCCCTAACCCTGACCCTAACCTCAGCCTAACATGTCTTCACCTTAAAATGTGGTAATTTACATGAAGAAGACAATTCCCTATAATATGACTGGGTGAACAGATTTAGGTCCCCACAGCATAAGAAATACCAGATAAACACACACAGTTTCACACCGCTACCCTCCTGAGGACCCAAATTGCCTTTGTTTCATGCGGACTACTGAAACAAAACATTTAATAACCACAATTCAAATCTGAGTCCTAAACTTAACCAGTTCATCAGATTTCGCTTTATTAGGACCAGGTTTTTGTCTCCATGAGGAGTACTGGTCCCGACAAGTTTTATGTCAGAAAAGCTCCTTAAGAGGTAACAAATACAAGAACACATACACACACACACACTCACAGTCTGAAGTATCTAAAAACTTCTCCGTGAACTCTAAACACATTCTCATCTGCTCTTCATGACTTTTTGACTTAGAGTTCACTCTGGCTGTCACACACACACACACACACACACACACACACACACACACACACACACACACACACACACACACACTCTACAGGAGAGATAAAACCAATAGACGTAGGTTCTGTTTTTAACAATAACCCTTATAGCAGCTTGCATTTCCCTCCGTCTCTGCCTCGTGGCTTAATCCTCCGTGTTTTTGCCCTTCACTGTTTCAAAGACAGCCCGCGGGCTGGAATTGCCCTTTGCTGACTTGTGGCTGACAGTGAATAAGTTCCTCTCTCGTCTCCTCCCTTTTATCTCTGAGATCATACTCGGAGTGGGTCAAGATCAATGGCGCTCTCTGCAAATCTGCCCAGGCTCTGGGTGATTCTCATTGACCCGGCACAGAGGTAAGTCAGCTCCTCTATTCTCATCCAGCTATTTTTCTTCCCGTCGTTATTAACTTTTCTGGATAAACGCACCCAATGGTCTTGAAAAAACTAAACAACACAAAAAAGAGACATGGACCACGTTGGGGTCAATCAGTTTATTTGAGGTCTCACACTGTAAGGCTGCCATTTTGACGTGAACATCATGAACATCCATCCATTATCTACCACTTATCACTTAAAGGCTGTGGGAGGAGATGGAGCCAATCCCAGCTGAGACTCAGATAAAGGCAGGTTACACCCGAGATAATTCACCTCATCACACCTTCCTTGGACTATAGGAGTACGTGGAGAAAACCATAGGACAAATAGAGCTGCTTGTTACTTTCAAGTTGCCAGGGAACGTTCCCACGTTTAACACAGGAAGTTATTTGTTTTATGTCAAAACTGAGTGAAGCAAGACAGAAACATAAATGTGTCACTTTCCTATTATACAGTTCTAGCACAACTTGGCTTGACTCTACTTTGTTTGTTTGCTTTTTTTTTAGTAATAGTACCTGCTACTTTTTTTAGTACCTGCTCTCACGAGCCGATACTAAAATGCGACGTGGACAGACTGCCGGCCACTGATTGGTCAGAGAGTGTCGTCACTGGAAGAGTCACGGGCGCGACGTCCGACACAAGAATCGAAGCGAACGATGCCGAACTGTAGATCATTTAAAAAGACTTGAATATCCTGAAAACATGCGTTAATTTTGCAACATTTAACAAGGACATTTGTAAAATGTCCATATTTAACAGAGGAGTCTGGTGTATTTAGCGACAGCGCTGCTGAAAGACGGAGATGGTGAGCCCAGTCACAGCACGTTTAGCCGAATTTCAGTTCAGTGACTGTGTCAGACGGAGTCTGTGCTCCGGTCATGCAGGAAGTACTGAACCATTCAGTGAACTAATCTGTTTATAAAACTGATTCTAATGATTCAGGACAAAGAAAAGAACTGCTAAATATTTTTAATGTCTAAAATAATCTGCTGCTGTGAATAATTAATAATCATACAGTTGACTGCGTTGGTTTAGTTGACTTAATATATAAAGCATACAGCTTTTTATTTCTGTACAAATCTGTTGTTCAAAGCATACATTTATGATGAGATACGTTATATTTGTAAATTTTATTTTCTTGTCCATGTTTGTTGAGATACATCACACACCAGCATCAACTACATTTGCTCCAGTATTACATGAAATGTTAAATATTCCATAATAATGAAACCTGAATACATGGATTAGAACTGGAGGGTCCATCAAAACACATATATAATCACAAAACTAATAAACTGGTACAACAGAAAACTAGAACTGACTAAAAAAAGATCACTAAATAATAATACTATAGTTACTACAACGCTCTTCTAGGTGGGCAAAGAGGATCCAGACTCGGGATTGAGACACAGCCACAACACGTCTTGTCTCCTTCCTTGGCCCGTACAGCAGTCACATGACCGCCGTGCGTCATGACGTCAGGCGGAAGTGTTTCAAGCCATGATGGCCGCGTCCTTCACAGGCGTGTTTTCAGCTCAGTGATGGCAGCTGGTGGGTGTTTAAGGACTGAAAGTGAAACAGCAGCCGGAGAAGAAACATGGAGAGACGGGAGTTCGTCGCCTCTCTGCTGGTAAGACGCTAGTTTTACAGTCCCAAGTGTTTCCATGGTAACACTGTTAATGTGACAACAGTCGCATTTAACTCTTGCGTTACTCGCAGCCTGATTAAACACGCTATGGAACTTAAGTATGAACAGCTTTGTCACTGACTCGTGTTTACAGGCTCATTGTGTTCTAGAAGATAAGATGGCAGATAATATAGTACACTGTAAAAAAAATAAATATTAAAGGCTAATTTGTCCTGGCTACATCAGGCAGCATTATGTTTTTGGTCACCTTTGCTTATAAAAAAGTAAATTGTTAAGAGGGATGGGTCCTTGAAATACTTCAAAGTTTGTTCAAGAAAGAAGTTAAGTTGATATTTAGGCGAATGACTCCTTTGTTTGTTACAACGCCACCTACTGTTTCATGACCTGCATTGCTTGATGTACGTAGACTAGGCCTACGCTGAACAAACGTTGAGTCGTAATTACTAGCGATGTTGTGGACACTGTCCGCTGTCTCTCTCGTGAGATTCCATGCAGGACAATGAGCGAGTAACGTTAAGCAAGAGAGAGTAAATGATGTGATGTCTGGGAAATGAAAATTCCAAGGTAATCCAAGGTCATTCCAAATGACAAAGACTGACTGACTTGTCCAAGATCCCAAGGACAATCACTTGTCCAGATGCAGCGCGTCCTGCAAATCAATAAATGTGGACGCCATGGGTGAAGCGGCTCTTACATGTTGCCCTTCCATCTTAAGCTTCGTCTGCACATTCAGTCCTTGAATTTGAGAGAAATGGTCCTGGAAAGCCATTGAAAAGTCCTTAAATGTGATGCCGGTCAAGGTGCTGGAACCCTGTGGTAACGTTGCGTGACTGGATACTGTGTTGACACAAGAGCTAAAAAATAAATTCACTCAGACCAAGTAGAAAATAAAATGTTTTTAGCTTTGCCTGCTCAGACTTCACTGAGCTAGTGCTCTAGGAAAACAATACAAGATAAGTTGAGTTATGCTTGTAGCACGACTATCTGTGTGTGAGAAACCTCGCCAACCCCAACATGAGATTCCAAGTTGGCTGCCATCAACTGAACACTGCTACTTTCACCGTTAATAGCACTTTTGTCATATTTGTTCCACAGTAAATCAGTCTTACACTGAGAACTGTTTCATTTTTAGCTGTAGACATGTTGCTACGCAGATTGTGTGGACAAAATACCATATTGTTGTTATTTACTGGTATTGTCAATTTGATGGGTGAATTTGTGGTGAATTTGTGGCCAACATCATTCCCACTTCCACGTTTCAATTATTTTTCATTTAATTTGACAACTTCCCTTACAGTGTATAAGCACTTATGGGTAATTTATTCAGTCAATGAAGCATGTCTGCCTCTCCTACCTCTCCTAGGTCAGGTTAGCTGTCTAAAGCCAGTCGGACTGACATTTTTACATGTATTTTAAAAGTCCAGTTATAGTTGGACTAACATCATAATAAATTGTTTTTACCCAGGAGGTTACATTTTCTTTGGTTGTTGTTTTATCTGTCTACTTTCATGAACTTTTTTGTGATGGGTAGGTGATCACCCAAGTATTTTCCCATGAAGCTTGAGTGAGACTCTGCCCACTGATGATGTCACAAAAAAAAGAACAATTACTCAAGAACTCCCTACCTCTGATAATGAGCAACACTTTTATCAGACTCGAATGAAATTTGGTCTGTGTATGCAGGAGCAATCACTCTAAGTCTCGTCCAGATTTAATCCAGATTATGGCTTTGGTGACAATTTGAATTTAACATGGTTCAGTCCAATTTAACACGTTCAGATTTTCTCAGCAACTTCTTAACAGATCAGGGTGAATTTTTTTTCATGTTTGAGATGGTAATAGCTGTAAGCAGGTCAAGTTCTACATAGATCCAGAAAGTTCTTCTGGATCCAGTGGATCAGAATGTAAGAATTTCAGCTGCTGGTTTGTAAAACACAAGTGATAAAGTGTTTAAACCTTGGTGAAGGTCTGCGCTCTCTGAAAGCCCTTTTCCTCCAATGTCATATTAAACGTACTGAGTGATTGTAATCTCCTCAGGCAGGAGGCTGTGCAGGCATGTGTGTGGACCTGACCCTTTTCCCCCTGGACACCATTAAGACCAGACTGCAGAGTCAGCAAGGCTTCTATAAGGCTGGGGGCTTCAGGGGCATCTACGCTGGGGTCCCATCTGCTGCTGTCGGCTCCTTCCCCAATGGTAAGACAATTATTGTCACAGTATTGTATGTTCTGATGAAGGATCACTGTTTTTGAACGAACGTTCTCCCAGAGGTTCACACTGGACAACAAAGACTGGTCAGTGTGTGGGATTGGAGAAGGGTCGACTCAACTTTTTGTTGCCCTATATCGACAACACAACTTTGAGTATGTACCGATATCAGTCTGGCACAGTTGTTTTAAATTCTTTCAAACTACCCAGCTCCTATACACACAGAACTAGTGCTTGTCCACTACACAGTCCCAGCAAGGCTCGACACGGCTCGTCTCTACTCGGTTTGGGATCAGACATGTTCTTTTCGATTACTAACGTAGCACCTCCTCACGTGGAAGGGGTCATCACAGCACGACGGCATGAAACTGCTGTGATGTTGTTTTATAGGTGACAGAAACACAAAAACTAGTGACGGTCAAGCAGTTGTTTTCTTTGTAGTGAATCATTAGAATCAATTGATTAAAAAGATTACTTAATTGAATGGTTCAGTACTTCCTGCATGACACAGCAGCACTCTTTCAGCAGTGCTGTCGCTAAATACACCAGACTCCTCTGTTAAATATGGAGATTTTACAAATGTCCTTGTTAAATGTTGCAGATTAACGCATGTTTTCAGGATTTTGAAGTCTTTTCAACTGATCTACAGTTCAACATTGTTCGCTTTGATTCTTGTGTCGGACGTCGCGCTCGCGACTCTTCCAGTGACGACCACTCTCTGACCAATCAGTGGCTGAGACGTCACATTAGTATTAGTATTAGTGCTAAAAAAAGTAGCAGGTACTATCGCCAGTGGAAAAGCAAAAAAACAAAACAAAACCTAGAGTTGAGCTGTGCTGGAACTGTGTAGTGGTGGTGACTTTCATAACGTCAGTGCATATTTTTGTCATCCTCACCATTTCCAAAATAATTCCTAGCAGATCTCTGAAGCAAAGAAGTTAATAAATACAGAAATATTTTTAAGAATCTCACTGGATTGAGGGCAACTCTGTTTGAGAGGAGAGGCTTTGGTGTTTGATAATCAACAGACCGTGTAATCAAAAATCTGTTGATTATTTATTGGCTCAGTGAAACTGAGTCTCAGCCGTTTTTGTGAGCAAAGCATCAGAGAGGAATTGACAAAGACTCGACAAAGTTTGAATATAATCAGTTTGAAGTTTGCTCAGTAAAGACTGAACTTTTCCTACATGAGACACACTTTCTTAGCTGTTACCTCCCTCTCTCTTTCACACACACACACACGCCTCACTGTCTTCCCTGTCAGTGGTAGTGAGGGATATTAATTGCTCTGTGCTGGTTGACTAATGGGCCTAAAATGGCTGTGGTTCTGCTTGGTTTCAGCTGCTGCTTTCTTTGTCACCTACGAATGCACCAAGTCCCTGCTCGGCGCTGGCGGAGCGATATCGGCGCCGCACATGGTTCCTGTCACTCACATGCTGGCCGCCTCCCTCGGAGAAATCGTAAGCCGTTATTAATGTCCTTACACTTTTTTTTTTTTTTTTTAACTTTTGTCTCCTCTCCAGACAGTTATTACTCAAGTTTCAAACTCCTAGTCCACTTAAAATGTTCCAGAATACAAATGTCACTTATATTTTAGCTGTGTTTATTGAATTTTATATCGAATCATCCAAGTCATGTACGGTCAATAAAATATATATATATATATATATACATCAATAAAATCAATATATTTTGAATGATTGAAATAATACGTGAAACAAAAACAACACACACCCAATAAATAGTTACCTGTATTGGACATATTTACGGATACTGTGTATGAACGATATCATATAAATAATCGTGTGTTATTGACATGGGATAATAAGATCTGCTTGAACGTATCAGTAAACACAGGTTGTAACAAGCTGCAAACACTGAGCAGCTGAGTAGTTTTTAGGGAGAGCCAGACGGTGTAAAGTAGTTCGATGTGTCCATCTGAAGGTGCGACTCTTTGGATTTGCTTCCAAAGAAATGGCTAAACGGAACGTTCTTGTATGATCTATTTTCTATTTTGTTCTCATCCCCTTGGTGTTTCTTTCTCTCTCTCTCTCTCTTCTATAATTCCCTAATGAGCACCGTGTTTTGCTAAAGTTCCTGCCTTTTAGATTCCACAGGCAGCTACAGTATGTGAAGGGGAATGTGGGGGACGCAGTTTTGGCTGTAGGCCTCAGAGTCCAGCTGGGTGAGTTAAGGGGGCTTCCTCGGGACAGTCCCACTAACCCCCGCCCTTCCCCACCCCCACCAGCTGGGTAAATAAGATCTCATTTCAGCTTACTGACTCATCTATTTTCCCAGCTCAGGCACTGAAACTCTGCCAATTCCGTTGCGGGGAATTTTGACTTGAAAGCGGCACAATTTCCGCAGCTCATCCTCTCCAAATCACTCGTTCCTCGGGACAGTCCCACTAACCCCCGCCTTCCCCACCCCCACCAGCTGGGTAAATAAGATCTCATTTCAGCTTACTGACTCATCTATTTTCCCAGCTCAGGCACTGAAACTCTGCCAATTCCGTTGCGGGGAATTTTGACTTGAAAGCGGCACAATTTCCGCAGCTCATCCTCTCCAAATCACTCGCAGTGCAATAGAGTCTGAGCCAAACGGGGGCCATGGTTAATCACACTGGCACGAAGACGAGAAGAGGAAATGGGGATATGGATCAAGATGCCCCCCCCCACCCCCACCCCGCTGTACCACCACAATACTGGATTTTCAGTATTCATAGCTTTTGGATGGTTGTCGTTTATCCAAGTTTTGCATGTTTATAAAATGCGATTATTCCCAGGAGGATGTTTCTCACTGTGCTTGAGTTGATCTTGGTCTTGGCTTGTCACACTGCTGAGAAGAAGACCTTGAGATCAGCGCAAAGTCAATAAGCGCTGCACTTGTTGTATACAGAATAGAGCTGTGGACATCGCATGACTCGCCATGTTGGCAGGAAAAGTTTCTGAAAAATGAACGACACCTGGGTTGTTTTCAAGCCGTCAAGAGTTCACTGTGCACTTTAAATCCATGGAGGTCAAGAAATATATCACAGAAGAGAGTGAATAAATCGACAAGCTCTGGTTCGCTCGGGTATGGAAACAATCTGGCATCCAGATTTGCAGATTCCCAGTTGGCATTTAAGGGAAACTTAACTTTGTCAAATATAATTTTATTGGGGCTGCAGCTATCGAATATTTTGATAATCAAGTATTCTATTGAATATTCCATCATTTGATCGAGTAATCTGATAAAACATACTTTTATCCTATTCCTCCTATTACTTTCGCTTTGCTGCGTTTGCTCATTTTCGCTGTATTCACTGTTTTCGGTGCCGGCGTCTGCCATTCCGTACAGCTAAAATGTCCACACATGTTCCCCAAAGCCTGCTTCAGTCTTCTTCCGCTTTGTAGGGGACGCATAGCCTGTGACGTAAGCACGTTGTGTCACACTAAAAAGAATCCGTGCGAAACGTGAGCTTTAAATTTAATTAAACAAGGCTTCGAAGCAGAGGAAATTGCTCGATCAATTTTTTGTAATTTATGTAATTGATAGAATTTGAGTGTATCTTATAATACATTAATACCTTACACTTCCACACCACTAATAGGCACTTTCTTCATAAGTTGTACTTATGTTAGGTGGCACTGTTTAGCCATACACAGTCCAGATTTTGGACAGTGCTATTGTTGATGTCAAAAAGTGTGTCAATTTTCGTGAGCATTCGGGCATCTGTTGGCTGTTGCTGGACCGATTTCCTGTTTTCTGGTGAACGTCTAATTTCACACCATTGTCATGGCAACACCATATTGAAAAAAACAACGTGCAGTTCACCACACAGAATCTACATTTTTGTTTTTAATTATTTGACCACATTTTAGGTGAATCTGAAAATACTTGTTGGAACAGAGCAGAAAACTGTCAAATATGTTTCTTGTTGGATATATGAATAAATAAATATATGAACATTGAATAAATATAAATATGCTGTAGAACAAAATCACTCTATTACTTATTGTCACATTGCACGGGTATAATGTTTACAAATGTCCCTAATAGAGTCACTTTGTATTGTAAGTCTGGTACTATATGATTTTTACGTGACCTTTATGGCATATTTATTTTTCTCACAGTTATTGCAAATACTGCAGTGCAGAGTTTCAGCACAGTCTAAAACTGTATTTTTCCAACTTTTGGTCTGTGGCACGGTGGAGATGGGAGTGAAAGGTGAGGCCGGGGTTGCTGCTACCTTTAACCCGGCTCCCGCTGTTCTGGATTTGAGCACATCAAATGCCCAAATCCTCAGAGAGGAGCTGAGCAGAGCAGGACTGATGCGATACAACCGGATACGTCTCGTTCAAAGCGAGTAATCTTCAGGCTTAGCCATGAAAGGTCTACGCTAGTGCTGCCCTGAGACGTATGCGAGGTCTAAATGCCTGCACTATGATGCAACCAGTGCTATGCATGGCTCTTTTTCCCATTGCTCATTAATTTGTTTTAAACAGGTCAAGGAATACAAAGTAAATAAGGAAATGGGAAAAATATCAAAGGAATAATAAACTGAAGATGGTGAGGTTTTCGTCGGGATTGACCAGGATGGACGGGATTAGAAATGATGTCTCAAATTGGAGGGACAGCTCAGGTTGAATGTGTGGAAATAAAGAGAGTCCAGGTGGGACAAAGCATGTTGAAGAGGTCTCATGGATGTTGGGGAAAGAGGACATGAAGATAGTTAGTGCAGCAGAAGAGGACACAAAGGAGAAGGCGAGATGGAGGCTGATCTACTGTGGTGACCCCTAGAGGGAATTATGAGTAATGATACCCTGTATATGTGACTGCTGGCTCTAAACTAATCTAAATATTCCAAATAAAACATGTATATAAATCAGAAAATCTAATTCACTTTATTGTCATTCACCATGTAAAAAATTGTTATCCAGCAGAAATCATTGCATGATAATTACCTAATCCAATAGTAATAACTTTAAAGTGGAACTTTGCAAATCTGGATTGCTTTTTTTTTGTCTTTTTCCTCTCTGGAGCTCCCCCTACAGTTTCAAATGTTTAATCGTCGTGACACTTACGTTGTGACACTTACGTCGTGACACCGCCTTAGTCTGAGTTTGCCGGGTCGGTGTCCCTCATCTTGCAAAGCTGGTTTTCTGCTTACACTCAGTACGGGGGAGTGGTGACAACCTAGTACCTAAATCCTAGAATCTAACATAGTTCTGCTTTAAGAGATAATAAATAAAATTTAGTTAAACATAGGTAAAACCAAGCAGTGCCCCATGCCTATTTGAAAAATCTTTTAGATTTGTTTTGGAACATTATTGGCTTCATTAAATTCCATAAAAGGTGTCAACAAATGTGTTATAATGTGTAATAAACCTGAATCTAAATATTTGAATGCACTTCAGCAGACTGTGTTGTGTTGTGTACTATTATTTTAAGTGTTTAACCCATTAACCCCTAACCCATTTAAATGAAGTTCTGATACAGGCCCTGGTGCCTTAAACACAACACCGGTTACCAAACGTTATCTATTTCTATACTATATAAAAAGCACCGAAATTCATGAATCTTTACTGTATTGTACCTGCTCATCCCCGTGTTTAACTGTCCCACATTATGGATTTTCAAAGTTTGAGCCTGTGGATAAACTTAAGTTTGCTTGACTATATTAACATATTTTAGTACAGAATATAATCACATTAGCAGAGTCTGAATTATTCAGCACAAATCTCATTGACACCACCATTAACTGTAGACTGCAACAGATTTTCATTAGCATTATGTTGCTTTGCATTAGATTTGTTCTGCCAGTGCAGGACAGGTTCGCTTGTTTTCGCAGTGTTTCTCCGTGGCTCTTCCTCCTGCTTGTCTCGCTCTCGCCGGGAGCAGCTGGATGTTGGCAGGTTCTGACACACAAGATCTGAAAAGAAGGAGAAGGAGTGGAAACTTTTCTTTTTTTTTTTTTTTTTCCTCTGACTTCCCCATTCAGCCTTTCTGCAGCCCATGATCCTTTACTCGTGAGACCATTTTAGTTTTGTTATTCCCAACCGTTTCCGCTCTGCAACCTTGCCACAATAGAAGCTCTGTGGACGACGTGCTCGTCTTGGCACAAACTTACTCGATGGAGACCTCATTCAGAGTTTATAATGGCTGTAGCAGAGGGAGTGGCGGCTCAAAATTAAGTCAAAAAAATACTCTCATGCGCATACATTTAACCAGCTTCTGCCTAATGGATGTCCATCTAAGGCCAGGAGGAGAATGACCATGGTATATGATCTGATCATTTATTTGGGATTGACACTAGGAGTACACGGAATTGGATCAGTTTAGAAACAATGAGCAATGGGAAATGGTACCCCACCTTTAAGATGGTGGGGAAATTGAACCACCAACCTTCCGGTTACAAGCCAGGTTCCCTTCCGCTCGTCCATGGGCTGCCTCATTACACTTACAGGAGTCATTATTGTAAAAATACATTTAAAGTTAAGGTTGAACATACTGTATATTCCTTTTGGTAGACATTTGGTGATTGAAATACCAGGGGCTAATCCAGATTATGTCAATCAGGTTGGGTTTTGGTTCAGCGTTGGCTCAGTCACTTCACCCAGAGTATGCTTCAGCTTACTCGAACTGACATGTTTCGGGTTTGGGCCAGGTTCAGTCACTGTCCTCTTGGACATGGTTGGGTTCTGACAAAAAAAAAAAAGCCCTCACTTGCAATTTGGGCGCCGATCATTAAATGTCATAGCTGATGTGATTTCTTTAATTTGTATATAGGAGTTAAGACCGGCTTAACTTGAGTATACACAGTGGACACACAGAGACAGAGAGGAGGATAATCAGAAGTTATGGGGAGGATTAACACGAGGAGAGGTTGATAAGACGATAAGAGAAATCCTCTCCAACTGTCCTGGTGTTTGTGCGACTGCCGTGTCGGGATGCTCCTATAAAGAATGTGTGAGCTGATGGCGTCTGTCGGCCTCTAGCAGCCTGTTATCCAGCCATTAAATCAGATTTATCTTCATTCCCCTACACTTGACGTCTGCCCTGAAAGCTCATTTGTCAAGGCCAGGCGGCGAGCTTCTCTCGCACCCCCTCCCCCCCCCCACCACCAGCACACGTCGGTGTGAGGATGTACTGGAAAATACAGTGTGACATGACAAGATGGGGGGACAGAAAAGGAGGTAGCATGAGGGTGGAGTTTTTTTTTCCCCTTTTAGGTGTGTGTTGAGGGGGGCGAACTGGCAGCCACTTAACTTGGCAGCGAGAAATAATCCATGCATCACCTTTAAGCAGCGCCACGCTCTGTGATTTATTGGCTGTTGTTTCAAAGTTGGAGATGCACAGCAGTGTCCTTATCTCCTCCCCTTTTCTTCATGACCTTCTTTCTTTTGTTTTTGCTTCTTCCCATGTCGTCCCATATTTCAGTCTTAATACTGTGATACTTTTCCAGGAATGGACTCGGGGTCAGATTTTGGGGTTTACTGTGCTGTCATATAAACTAAGGATGTGATGTGTTTATTTCTTTATTTATTTTTAAAATAGGGTGCATCAGAATAGTCACTCAGAATAGTTCCTAACTGAGTGACATGACCTGGGAAAATGTCAGTGTGGCAGCCATAATAAGAGCTTTCAATGACGCTTCTTTCCTGAGGTAATTGGATAATTCAAACAGCTCTTATCATGTCCATGGAGGTTCTCAGTCGTCCAGGTCATAGTCGTCCTCAGTATTCAGCTGTAGGCAACTGGACTTGCTTGAGTTATGTTTGAAGAAGTTTTTCAATTTTTTTATCCAAGATGCTTCTTTTGGGATTTTGGCTGGAGTTCTGAGGAACTGAAGAAGCCTCTTGGACGACATGTGAAACATCTTCAAACTTAACTCTTTGCTTGTACTTAATTAATGTCGACTTTAAATAACGAGTGAAGATGACCATGACCTGTCCACAGTCATAGTAAGAGCTGCTTGAACTCTCCTAAACCCTAAAGAATGAAGCATCAGTAATCTTTTTCCTTTAACATCTGATACATTGGACGATCCTAAACGAAGGGAAAGGAGATTATGCGACCCCCACCATGGCTGTCCACGACAAAATACGATTCACATTTATCAAACATAAAGACAAAACAAAAGGCTGCTGATGTCCATCTTTATAGAACCTGCGTGGGGAGAAGTTTCTATGATGCACGTGTTGTTGACCACCATCAGAACATTATTATTTTGTCACAGCAGATCTATGTTCTTAACATCTACCCTTATGTCTTTTTCTAAATTTTATCATTCATTTGGAAAGAACTTGGAAAGAAAGGGATGCAATTTTTTAAACTAGTTATATCGAGCCATTGTTTTTCCAGCTTAATTTCAGAGTAAAATAAGGGAATAAGTTATTTAGTAAATCCATCAGCTGAAGTTATTGAGTCTATTGAATTGTGTTTCATTAAAATTAAGCTTTAGTTTGTGCAGTTACAGAAAATCTCAGAGCAGTTTTCTAGATAAAACAACTATCTAGAAAAAGTTAAAAGAATTAAGGTCCAAAAAAGTCTTTTTGTGTACTATATTTACCTTTTTGTTTTCCTCTCTGTGGCACTAAATGGTAATCCCATTGACCACATTGTCCTGATGGCCATGAGCAATAAAAGAGGGGATGGTTTGACAGAGGACTGGTGGACAGAGGAGTGGAGATGTAATGACTCAATCTCCAGATTGATTATCTGGCTATGCCGATAATGTGCTTATGTGCTTTGCTAATGTTCTTACTGCGCTTTGCTTTTAATCGAGCACCAACATCTTATCACCTTGTTTTTTGGCGGGCAGTGCTGGAAATTGAAAACACGTTTGGATCAAGAACAGCAGGCTGAGAGAAAACTGATAGGCCCCGAATCACGGGCAGACAGCCTTCTAATTAATGTGGCGTGATGAATCCAACAGCTTGTAAATAAAGATGAATTGTATCAGGAATTTAAAAGACTGCCAATGAGTCTGAAAGCAGTTTACAAGGCAGGGGAAGGCACTGGGAATCAAGGGCAAGCAAAGAAGGTGAGGAATCAAACGTCTGTCTTCCTGACAGCCTTCCACCTACAGCCCTCCTCTAAACGTGAGGTAACGAGACTGACTTCTAATGAGGGACAGTTTGAGCTCGTACACACGAGACACGACTTGAAGAGAATCCGCAAAAGCCCAAATACACTACTTTTGGAAAACAGGTTCCCGGTGTGAAGAAAGCTTTAAGAAAACAATTACACTACTCACAATAAATTTGGGATATTGTTATTTACATGAGTGCTTTTCCTATTGGGTCTGAATTTTAATGAAATAAGTAAAAGTTCCCTTTGATATTACTAATAATGAATGAGACACACCAGGTTCACGAGCAACATCTGACTGCCTGCCACCGACCCGAAGGCGCGCTATGGCCAGGTGGCGCTGCTCGTCCGTTAAGTGACGTCGTGTGTTCATGGCTGTTTATATGATGAACTTACTGGTAGTACCAGCTTTTTATACCCACAGAATGTTGAAATTGGTGCCACATTGAAAAGGGTATGACATCCACTGAGTCTCTCACAATATCCTTAACTTATTGTGAGTGGTGTATATCCTAGCTCCACCTCTCTTGCTCTTACATTTGCTGTTGTCGTCTTGTTGTGTTTGGAGTTTGTACTCGTCATCTTCTTTACTGCTTTTGGCGTATTTATGTGGCAACGTTATAGCACCACATACAGGCCTGGCCAACACTATATACTACAGCGTTAATGTTTTGAGGGGTTTTGTGGCTATAAAGCATCAGCATTGGCTGATTATCATTTATTAATCAGAATTATGCATTTCTGTAAACTAGATGAGTCACTTCATTGAAAAGTTTATTTTTATTTAGTTTTTGGATGACCTTTTTATTGAAATCATCATTAATGTAGTTCAGTGACTCATTATTCAAGGTAAGGAATTTGTTTGTTTGTTATTATGTTATTATCAAACAATTAAAATGTATCAGACGGAGGAATATAAGAAAACTGGCTAAAAATCTGCATCGGGAAAGTTCTGTTTTCGTGTGAATAAGGCTTCTGTCTTTAGCCACTGCCTCATTGATCTCCAGTGTTTGCACCATTTGCTGGGATGTGAAAGGGCCTCAGAGGCTTCACATTTTATCTTCTATCCACTCAACATCCTTCCTCCATCCTCCACCCCTTCTGCGTGCAAATTACTCCCAAATAAACAATGTCTCTAATTTATTTGGTATAATCTCAGCCTCATTCTGCTCTTCCTCTCTGCTGTGACAAGAGAGGAAAGGCTGTCTCCTCTCCGTGACTGCCATCCAATTACGTCAGTAATTACTTGTCATAGCCACTTTCTTTCTGTTTAGCCACCTTATTCTAGCCCTTTGGAGAATTGGTTTGGGGAAAACATGACGTTACAATGTATTAGAAATTGTAACTCGACCAAAGGGAGAGCAAATGAGATAGCTGAGATGGATGGAGCCAGCTGAGTTATCACAGGGATGTAAATGCAGGAGGAAGTTCTGCCACTTGGTGGTACTGTTGCACCGCAGTTAGGCTGTGGTCACACTCACCTGAAATATAAATGAGAATTTCACAGAAATCTTCAGAGACACTCTGTCATTCGGTCTTTTGTTTTGTGCTCAGAGAATGAGCTTTATTTGCTCACGGTGTTTTGAAAAGAGGGAGGGAGTCGCACTGACCTTTGGGCAAACGGCAGCACAGTGAATCCAGTGAAGAGGAAGATGTAACATTGACAAATAAATAAGAATGAATAGACTGATTCTGAGAAACACACAGGAAAACCATCCACTGTTATAACTGTAGCGCGTGACTTTTAAATATAAAAAAAATCCATGTTAGACTCAAACCACTGTGAAATTAGTTCAGACAGTGCTACACAACTCTCTCTGTTTTCCAAATGGAGCCCTAAAATATTCTTGGAAAATGGGTTCCAGAGTGGGCCACACGGATGGTGTAGTGGTTAGTGCTCTTGCCCTGGCAGCAGGGAGAGTGAGGTTCGGGACCCGGTCAGAACCACGGTCTCTCTGCCTGAAGTTTGCATGTTCTCCTCGTGTGTGCGTGGGTTTTCTTCAGGTTCTCCAGTTTCCTCCTGCAGTCCAAAAACATGCAGATTTGGGGTTTAGGCCAATTGGACACTCTAAATTGCCGATAGGTGTGAATGGTTGTTTGTCTCTATGTGTCTCTGTGATGGACTGGTGACCTGTCTAGGGTGTACCCCACCTCTCACCCCATTTCAGCTAGGATTAGGCACCAGCGCCCACAACCCTCATCTGGAGGGTAAAGCGGTAGAAGATGATGTTATTGTTTTGTTAAAATACGTCTGTGGTGTTAAAAATGGTGTTGATTATTTTGCTGTTATCGAGTTTGAAATTCCTATTGTTGTGACAACAGTAATCATAACTTGCACAAGTGAGCACCAAAGCTGCTAATTAAGACACAGAAGACAAGATGGCGGATCAGTGGTAGAGGAAGTTGTCTTTCAACCACACGGTTGAGGGTTTGATTTCCACCTTCTCAAGTCTATATGCTCAAACTAAGGTGACGTTGCTCCGAAGTGTGCAGTGTGCAAAAGTGTATGAACTATTTTTGATACAGATATATATATATATATATACACTACGGTGATTAGCAGGTCATTTGTTTTTGATTTATTTGACTGTCAATTAAAATATGGTGCAGACTCTTCAAGAAAGAAAGAGTTAGAGTCCCCCCAAAATTTAAAAATAGTGTAGAGTATATGTTAGTACTTTTAACTGGACTATCAAAGAAGGAGTTTTTGTGTATTTGAATTTGCATTTCTCATCCAAACAACGTTAAAGGCAGCACTGCACACACTGGCGCCCTGTGTAAGTCATCTGCTGAGTTTGGACCCTGTTACCTGTTAGACAGTTATGGGATTAACTGGCAGATGAACATAAATCCTGGGCTGCCATTTCCACTGAAATGTCTTGCATGTCTACTCCAAATACCGCCAAAGTTGACACTGCACACACTGGTGGTGTTAGTGAGTCACCTTCCAAGTTTGAAGCTTGTCAATCGACCCATTGTACAGTCATGCCACGAACAGACGGACAGATGTTCCTTGCATTTATAGATCGATGCGGCGCATGGAAGGGAGTAGCCTTCTCTGCTCAAGAGCCGAAGAAGCTTGTCTTCCAGGTCCACGTACTGCGTTGGCGAGGATGACTGAGTGCAGAATAGGCAAACAGAAATGACTGGATGGTACATTTCATCTTGATTCCACTGCCTTCATCATTCTTCTCTTTCCTCCTCCTCCTCCTCCTCGCTTCCTGTTGGTGTGGCGACTGAATGGCACCAGCAGACTGGCATCTCCGTGACTGAGGGGAGTCACAGCATGTGAGGTGACTCACCAATCCCTCTCCAAGATTGCTTGCTGTTAGCCCGGTGTTTCCGCTCTGATGCAGGATAAATGGGAAATCAAGTCTCCAGGTGGGCAGCTGTGCCTGCCTGCCTTTAGGGCGATGAGAGTTATGACTCATAAATATTCATGTCTGTCTTCACTAGCTGTTGGCAGTCCATATTTTTGTTGACATGTGGCGGATGGGCTGTAACTTGTAGCGGGGAATGTGGTTTACGGAGATGTGAGTCTCTCGCCGTGTTTGATGGAGGTGCATGTTATTTGGACACCTACACCGTCAGCCTGACGACCTTTTAACCTCCTCGGCTCAGTTGTTGTGTCTGTTGCTTGCGTCGGTTTTGTTAATTGGCTTGATTGCACGCTGGCTAAAAGCGCTCGTAGCCTGTCAGTTTGATGTAATTGCTCACCTCAGGTTGTACCACACCATCGCCACCTGTCGCACATCGAAAACAACAGCAACAGCTGATCTAGTACAGTGGATACAATACAGAAGTGTCGCTTAAGATTGTGGGTGTAAAAAAAAAAATGCAAATTTATCCCACATTGTGATCATTTTGAATGGAGAAATTGTTAATATTTATCAGGTGACTTGAACATGGAGCTTTATTTTGAAGTGCCACAAGGGGTTGTCTGCATTTTTCCAGCCTCAGGATTTATACTGATCTTGTTTTTCACTTTTTAAAAATTTGCATTCAATCAACAGTGTAAACATATTTCTTACCAGAACTTGAGCTGACATGATTTCACCATGTTTTGATGCAATTTTAAGATTTTAAAGCAAATTTTTTGCCGTTAGCAATAAACTTCTGAATTTAAATTATTTTGGTCTGGATAATTGCTCATATTTTCCCATGTGTTTTTAGCAACAGCAACTTTTTTTTTTTTTTTTACAAAATCCATTCCACATTCCATTCCCTCTTTTCTGCCCTCTGGTCAAAGCTCCACCCCCATTGGGGATCGTTTTTTTTGTAACTCTAGTTACATTTTTTTTTGGTGATATTGCAATTTTGTATTTTTTGTATTTGTAATTTTTGTAAAACTCCATTTTGTAGCTTTGACTGTCAGTCCTATGTGTTAACATAGACCTGATAGACCATAGACCTGTAACATTAATAACATTTTAGTCAGAAGCTGCCAGAGATGCCTTCTGTTGTCAGTAATTAATTCCCTGAATTACAGGTCATTATAAATTATTTGAAAAATTGCAGCCCAACTAAAGGTCTTGTAAAAGAACCAAATGAAGCAGAGACGAAACAATTTTAAAGCATATTTTTAGAGATGTAGAGTAATGTTGTCAATTATCGGTCATTATTGAGATTGATGTTTGTTAAGCTCGTGCTCTTTCCGTCCTGTAGGTGGCGTGTCTTATCCGAGTTCCCACAGAAGTGATCAAACAAAGGACCCAGGCTTCGCCGTCATCCACCACCTACCGTGTCCTGCTGGCAACACTCAGAGAGGAGGTACACAACAATGAATGGCACTTTTCTCCAAGAATAATTTTGGTTTAATGCCACTTTTATCAGTGCTTTTTGTTATAATGACAGTTCTGAGTTGAGCGATAATCTGATAATTACGCAAAATATAATTTGGGGTAAACACTGTGACCATGTCTGCCACAAAAGTGACGACAGAATCAGAAATACTTTATTGGTCCCCAGGTGGCAAAAACGCTTAAAATAATGAGTAAAAATTAGATTTAGTTACTCTTCAACAAACTATATTTTCCTTTCTAATTTCATATATCTTGAAACTTAAAATGTTGAACTCTCCGATAAAATGGTGTGTGTAACTTCTAAATATAAAGCAAATTATATTCAGGATATTAAAACCAGAGTCAAATTAGTTCAAACAATGCTGCTGTTTAAGCCGATTAAAAATGTTATAAACTTGACTATTATAAAGTTGTTGACAGAGCCTGTTTTCAGATGAAGGTCACAGCAAATAAATGTTACATAAAACTTTTCTTAATGAACTGAATCAAATCCATTTTGTTCCGACTCAAGTGTGTGTTTGTCTGTGTTTTCTCCGCACAGGGTGTTCGGGGCTTGTACCGGGGATTTGGGAGCACAGTTCTCAGAGAGGTAGGATTCATTCTTATTCTTTATTTTCATTTTTTTCCCCTCGCGTTAATAACCACAACCAACGGCGCGTGTTTCTGTCCATCTGTTGTTCAAATTCCGTTTCAATCAACCCTGAAGGACACCTCGCTGATTGTGCAGAAATCGATTTCAAGACTAAATACAATTACTTGACTTCTTTAAGGCAGAATAGCGAATTCTCTTTGATAGACTGAGCGAATATTCGGGTTTCCCCACTCTGTCTGACTGAAGACATTTTAATTTCTCTTGGGCTTTTATTAAAGTTGGAGATATTGATTTACAGATTTCTTATTTTAATCCACTTTGATGTGACTTACTGGCTCTCATTAGAAGTACACCCGATGAATTAATACAATTAGTTCTGTTATGAATGCACAACAAAACAAGGATGAATGATTATTTTGTCATGAGAACGATGCCGCAGATCCAGTTTAATTGCACCTGAAGTGCATGATAATATAAAACTGTATAGATCTCTCACCTTGAGCTCCCCCTCCTCCTCCTCCTCCTCCTCCTCCTCCCCAATTTGAGATTTCAAAAAGAACGTGAAAAGAAAATGAGAAAGAAACAAAGGAGTATATGAAGGTGACACTTGTCGTTCCGTCCTGTTTTTTTGGGAGAGGTGGGAGAAAAAGGTGTAATCTAGTCCCCGCTGTTGTGCTAGCCTGTACTTATTTTCTGCCTCACTAAACTGATGTTATTCACGCAAATTCCATCTGGACAGTCAGGGAAGGAAAAAAAAAAAGAGGGGGGGACAACTAGACACTGTGATTTCTCTGAGGAGCCTCTGAATAAATGAATACATTTGGAGGCTGGCTCTCGGCTCGTATGCATACTAACGCTGGCAGATGAAACGCGGCGGCGGCGGCGGTAGGGATTTGGCGTCACACAAACAGCAGAGGATGCTCTGCAGTGACGTGTGTCTGGAAGGTAATTCATTCTCTCTCTCCGCCTCCTTCGCCGACCGTGCATCTCCAGAACGATCCTGTCAGGATGAGTTTGTTTTGGGTTTTTTTTTCTGGCGAGCACCATGTCTGGAAATGGCTTGATACCATTTGTTTTTATCCGATACAAGACCGGTATCACAACCTTGAGAATATTTTGATACCGATATCAATATAATACAGTCTTTTTACATTACCTAGTATGTCTAGTATATACACTACTCACAATAAGTTAGGGATATTGTGAGAGACTCAGTGGTTGTCATACTCAAGCTGTCATTGTGACAAATGGTGGAAACACCCACTACTGACATTGTCAATTTTTTGGCTAACTTATTGTGAGTAGTTATTATCTAGTCTTATTTTAAGCAAAGTACTTTGTTGTTTGAGATTACCACCATTTTAAACGATAACCATAATTTTAAAAACATAACCAACATTGCAGCAATTATTCTGCTTCCGAATATAAAATGTAAAATATCTTCATAGCTTTTAATTTTCAGTCTTACCATCTGCTAATTGTGATGCACTCGTGTAATTCTGTGTTTACAGCCTGTAATAAATTTTTATAAATTTTTTTCCCCTCTTTCCAATATCAGATCCAATGGTTTTGAGCCGATACCGATAATGAGTATCGTATTAAATAATTAATCGGCAACTACTTTGATAATCGATTAATTGGTTTGTGTGTTTTCTTAATAATTCAAACAAATTCTCAGATTTTTCAGCTTTTTAAATGTGAGTATTTTCTTATTTCATTGCTCCAAATAACAAAGAAACCATTAAAACAGAATATTTTTTGTTTCTGGACAAAATAAGACATTTGGGAACTTCATCATCATTTCAAGATTTAGAAAAACACTGATCAACATTTTTTGGTCCAAATAACTAACCAAATAACAGTCCTTTACTGGTCCGCACCAAAAAATAAAATGCAATATGAATCAAAAAACTAAAATTCACACAAATAATTCTGCAGGTGCTCTAAAAATACGATTTGTTTATTTTTGTAAAAACAGGGTCTGTCAAAACTCTCTGACCACAAAAATGTCCAGTTTTATCTAGGGATGAGACGATACGATACTATCAGTATCGGCCCAATACTGGTCAAAGTCACTGGATCAAACGCTGGATAGAGAAAATGTAAAATCCAATTTATATCCTATTTATATCCTGCTTCACTAGGTACATACTGTAAAAATGTCAAAACCAATCAGCAGCAGCAGTATTTTAGCGGAGTCATGTTGTGGGATGAATATTTGTTACCCAGTTGCAGAATTATATCTTTGAAATAGTTAAAAATGACACTAATGTGGTGTTAAAATCTTCATAGCTGAAAAGGTCCAAATGACTGTAGATTGGTAACAGTAGATCCTCAAGTTTGTGATATCCTTAACATGTTTCCTAAAGTGGTGGAGCATCTGATGGCATCTGACATATTCTGGGTTCATAACTCAGAAAGTAAGATTATGATCCAAGGCAGAAATTACTGGATTATATTGTGATCTGGATATTGAAATTGAGCATCC
The DNA here is from genome assembly GCA_016785285.1 of Brachirus orientalis. Classification (NCBI taxonomy): domain Eukaryota; kingdom Metazoa; phylum Chordata; class Actinopteri; order Pleuronectiformes; family Soleidae; genus Brachirus; species Brachirus orientalis. The sequence continues at coordinate 1,006,427 of JAFBJR010000341.1, forward strand.
TTGGTGGTGTTTCTTCTCGTTCATACAGTATTGTGCATAAGTCTTAGGCCACCATTAGATTTGTTGTTTTAGCAATGCTATAATGACCAAAGTGTACAATTATTTCTCAATCACTTTATTGGAACACATCCTGAAAATATGGAGAAACACATATTATGCAGTTTGAAAATAACGTCTTTTTCAGAAAATGCTTGTATAATATCAAATATTTAGTGTGACCTACATTTCCACTTGAACAATAACACAACCATGGCTCTTTAAAACCTGGAATGAAACCCTAATGTTATTGGTCAAACCTGTGTTTCTCCTACTATTTGATGCCAACAAATAGCTGCTGTGAAAAAGGTCTATTATACCTGGTTTACTCCAGACATGTTGGAGCATCACATACACATGTTGCACAAGTTCAACTCACTGACAGGTTGATCATATAGTA